>CACRXK020004217.1:0-32668 GCA_902702795.2 Paramuricea clavata
GTCTTGAACAAAACTTAATACATCCATCGCAAATTGGGTTTCAATCAGGTCATAGAACTGTGGACCATATTTTTACTTTGAAAACATTAATTGACAAATCTATTAAACAGAACAAAAATGACAAAATCTATGCATGTTTCGTAGATTGCAAAAAAGCTTTTGACTCGGTTTGGCACAAAGGTTTATTTTTTAAATTACTAGAAAACAAAATTGATGGTCAAATTTATAATCTTATTAAAAGTCTTTAGTCAAATTCAAAATGCGCTGTTAAACAAAGCAAAACAAGAACTGATTTTTTCAACTACTCCAAAGGTGTACGACAGGGATGTATACTGAGTCCCCTCTTCTTTTCAACATTTATATAAACGAGTTAGCTACTTTGTTTGACAACACAAGCTCTGATCCATTTATACTTCCAAATGGAACAAAACTGAGCTGTCTTTTATATGCTGATGACCTAATCATACTATCTAGATCAAGGTTCGGTCTCCAGAAATGTCTGGATGACCTCCACAGCTGGAATAATAAATGGCTTATGGAGGTGAATTTAAAGAAAACACAAGTTATGATATTTGAGAAAACAATTTATAAAAAAGCGAAACCAATTTTTAATCTCGGAAAGAAAGATATAACTGTTGGAAAAGAATACTGTTATTTAGGCATTAAGATGAATAACAATGGTAATTTCACTTTAGCTCTTAAACAGTTGAGCGAAAAAGCCCTCCACGCACTATACAGTATGAGAAGACGACTCAATATACACCATCTTAACCCAAAATCTGCTATTAAAATTTTCGATCGAATTATAAGCCCCATCCTTCTTTACAACTCTGAAGTATGGGGTGCATATGTAAAAAACGATTTTAACAATTGGGACAAGTTACCTATTGAAAAAGTCCACCTTAGATTCTGCAAACTATATCTAGGTGTTGATAAAAAAGCTAGCAATATCGCCTCAAGAGGTGAACTTGGAAAATTCCCTCTAATTATTAATATCTTCAAAAGACTTTTCAAGTACATCACTCATTTGAACTCTTTATCGGAAACAGCAATTGCCAAACAAGCTTTCCTAATCTCAAAAGATTTGTTTACTAAACAGAACACTTCTTATTATGGAAAAGCAATGGATATTTTGAAAGCATTTAACCTCAACACAGAAATCACTGACTTGGAATCAATCACAACTGAACTTATTCAACCTATTACCAAACGTCTTAAAGAAGATTACCTCACATTTTGGAAACACAAACTTGAAAATTCCTCGAAACTAACACCTTTTATTCAACCATCAAGATAGATTACGAACTAGAAAAGTACTTATCTATAATAAAAGACTCAAACAAAAGGAAAACCTTAACACGATTCAGATTAAGTAACCATAGCCTTCAGATTGAAACTGGTAGATACCATAATATAGCCCGAGAAGAACGACTGTGTAACCTTTGTCACTCGGGAGAAGTCGAAAATGAATCTCACCTCCTCCTCACTTGCGAGGCTTACGGTGACACTCGAGTAAACTTTATAGACAGTCTAAAAAACGATCTCACTACTATTGAGACAAACTTAAACAAACCAACTTTATCAGTTGACATAATGAAGTCAACTGCTAGTAACACCATCCTGAAATTATCGAAATTTATTTTTTCGTGTTTTGAGGAAAGACTTAAACAACTTGAAGCCGGGAATGCTGGTAGTCATTAGTTAAACTTTCCATCCTGTAAATAGTATCTTCTTATAGTCTACTTCTTAAATATTTTCATATGTTACATTGTTACGTTATAGTTAAGCTTTAGCAATACCTGTAAAATATGGTCATGCTAATAAAGTGATTATCAATAGACCCCCCCCCCCACTTAATAAAGAAATTACAAAATAACCTCTAAGCCGAACATCCTCGATACACAAGAACCCTCTTCATCAATGAAAATGTTATCCTATGGAACCATATATATGCAGTATACCAAAGATTAAGATTAGATTAAGATTAGATTTATTAAAATACTTGAATGACAGTTCAAAATCGAACTGAAAAATACAAGTTTACATAGTTTAAAAATAGTAGAACAAAATACGTATATACAGATTATAGATACGCTGGTAATACTAATTACAATAACGTAGGATTGCTAATTTACAAATGATATATTAATCTATAGAAGCCTAAAAGGTTAAAAAGAGTTCAATTTGCGTACGCAATATGGCAAAAGACTATCATTATAGAGTTTAGTTCGGGTTTTAAAAAGTGAGAGCGGGAATGTCTAAGATTGTACTGATGATCTAAAGGTTCAGGTAATAGATTAAAAATTTTGCTCGAAGTGTCACTATAATTGTTTTTGTAAAAAGATCTGCATAACAATTCCCTTCTCTCCTCGAGAGTGGGCAACTTTAGGTCTTTGAGGCTTTCCGAGTAGGACAAGTGGGGAACAATAATTTTGAACGCACATCTCTGAATGTGCTCTAATTCATCAGTCAGGAACTTTGGTAATGAGGTATGCCAGACTGGACACGCATATTCCAAGACAGGTCTGATAAAACTACAATATACTGTCCTAAGATCACTCGGTTGGACACCATTTCTTCTTAATATCCTTAAAGCGTACAGACGTTTGCTTGCTTTGGAGGATATGTCCCTGATGTGTGCAGACCACTTAAGATCGGAGGTCAAATTTACCCCCAGGAGCTTGATGGTAGTAACAGCCTCCAGGGGTTGGTTATTGACAATCAAGGGTTGCGCCAAGGGTTGATTGATAAAAAATGACACGGTGAAATCTTTAGTTTTTTTAACGTTCAACTTCATGTTGTTCTCACTTGACCACTGGGTCACGTTGTGAAGTTCTTGCTGTAATTTTGGTAGATCTGGTTCACATACTCTAACGACTTCAGAGATTGCACAATCGTCAACATACTTGTATAAAGGCAATTCGCTGGACAGATCATTGACCATTATAAGAAAGAACAGAGGACCAAGTTTGGTACCTTGCGGAACTCCAGCTTTTATTTCTTTCCAATCAGATTTACAAGTTTTTAATTTGACGTGCTGCTGTCTGCCTTGAAGAAAACTTGAACACCAGTTTAATAGGACCGGTGGAATATTGAGAAGCTGTAACTTGCGCATCAGAATGTTATGATTAATTCGATCAAACGCTTTGGAAAAATCGATGAAGCAGGTTCGGATAATGGTGTTAGGCACATCCAGGGCAGAGAGCCAGTAGTGGACTAAATGCACAAGGGCGTGAGTGGTTGAAGACTTTTTCACACTACCAAACTGGAAAGGGTCGATGTATGGCATAACAATAGGTGCAAGCCAGTTGAAAACAAAAGACTCAAGAATCTTGCTCATCACTGCAGTTAGAGATATAGGTCTAAGGTCCGTATCAATAGACTTCGGTCTAGAGATCTTCCCCAACGGGAGGACATCCACACATTTCCACAGCCCGGGGACACAACCTTCTCTAATAGAAGAGTTAAACATGGAACACACAGGGATGCTAATAGTTGTGGCGCAGGTTTTCAAGAGCCAATTGGGAATCTCGTCAGGTCCTACAGACTTGCGATCTTGGACAGCCACCAAAGCAAGATCTGTGGCATCACGGGTAATAAATGTACTCATGAGGAATGTTGGAAACAGGTATGGGAGTAAAGTTTAGTTGTGGTATGTCAGCAGCAACACTGCAAAAGGATTCGTTAATAGCGACAGCAAGATCGAAGTCCTTCAAAACAGTGCCACTTACGGCTAAGCTTGTTAACAGGGAGGATTAGAAAGTCCAGACAACAGCTTGATTCCGTCCCACCACTTTTTAGGATTACTCTCATGCATGTGATTAATTTTGTCATTGTAGAATCTTTGGCGCGCTCTCTTGCAGAGTTTATCACTTTATTGCGATAAACATTATATCGGTGTAAGTCATTATTCAACCAAGTTTGTTGGCGTTTCTTAATAGATTCTTTAATAACAGGAGTAATCCATGGTTTGTCATTAGGATGATGTTTCACAGTACGCATGGAGATACAGGAATTCAAAGCAACGTGAACTACCGACTGGAAAGAATCCAGTTGTTCCTCGCATGAATTCAGCCGCACGAGTGGCGTCCAGTTAACAGTATTCAGACGAGAGATCAAATTTTGTTTGTTAGGAGCTCGATAATCACACTTTTGCAATCGTGTGGTTGGTAGACTTGGAGGATGTGTCAAAATAGGTTGTAGTAAGATACTGGAATGATCGGATTGACCAATAGGAGGCAGGATGATGGCATCGTAGTAAGGTGACAGAGTTGAAAAAGCTTGGTCAAGGATATTACTTTCCCTGGTGGGCTTGGTAACCAGTTTCGTCAATCTAAAAGAGTTGCAGAGATTACCTGGTTTGAATTGATTGAAATCACCAAGGACCAAGATGGCAGAATTAGGATAGGTGGCAAGTAAAGAATCCAAACATTTGAAGATATGCATTCGAAGAACATGGTCATCGCTCTGAGGAGGATGGTAAACTGTTCCCAATAAAATAGAGTTGATTCCTCGTGGTATAAATGTTCCATTCTGATTAGAAACCATTGACTCTGAATTTCTGGCTCACTCAGGTCAGTTAATTCAGTAAAATTAAGTTGTGAACTGAAATAGGTACAAAGACCGCCCCCGCATTGGTTATTCGGTCTATCCCTTCGGCACGATACATAGCCAGGTATACGAATAAGTTCATCAGTTACTTGGGTTTCAGTAATTACGACAACATCGTATATATCTGTGGAAATTGATGCTGAGACCTTGTCTAACTTATTGACCATCGACCTAACATTACTAAACCAAATCTTGGGGAAGCGTGGAATTGTAACTGATCTCCGCAAGGGGATTAATGAAGTATAATCAAGGACACTGATGCACTCAGGCCGTTTGTTTTTCCTGGCTTTCATGATTGTAGGAATCGGGTATTTGTTAAATTCCTGGTTATGTGAAATGGCACTTACAATGTTTTGAGGGGGAAAAACGACGAGATTTGGGTTAGCATATTATCTGCTTCGTGCGACAATGAGGTGTTCCTGGAAGTGCCAAGATTGATCTCCCAAAAACTAGATGATTCCCCCATTCTGCTATTATTAGAGTTAACGTTTCTACTCAATACCGTACCGCCCCGACAAGGGGAGAAAAGTGATACGTTTTCTTTGGAAGTCTGTTCGTGATTCGAACTGGTGATGGTCGTTGTGGAGGTTTTTTTATTCAAAAACCGGGTTCTTGTGGGGACTGTCCGTGGTTATTATGTGGACAAGGTTTAAGTGGTTTAGCCAATCTTTGGTCAGTCGGCGAAGGAGAGTGGTGGTTTGCATCTGAAATAATGTTTTCCGAAAAGGATTTTTCTTACGTTTCTCTAAAGGAACGTATTCGGCCTTGTCATGTGCTATCTTATGACGATTATGTTTGTCAACAAAATTAATTTTTGTATTCGGTGTAGATAATTTACCACTGGGTTGGATACTTTCTACGTCTTGGCTTGTCCTTTGTTTAGGATGCTTATTAATCAGGATTTCGGAAACCTTGTTGTGGTTTCTTGACTGATTTTAAAAGCACACCATTGGGAGGTGTTACAGGCAAGGAGATGTACAATGATCTGTTGTTTTCTTTGTTTAAGTCGGCACTTTGTATATTTATGTCTAAATTAGCATTTCCGTTGCTTTGATTGCTTTTTTGTTTAAGGGGCTCATTAATTATAGATTTGGCCGGTGTGTTTTTGTCCAGATTTTGAGATGCAAATTTCAATAAATCACGTTCGTTTTCGACTTGAATTAACTTCTCCTGAAGATTTGTAATAGTCTTGTTCTTCTCTTTTAAAATTACGGAAAACTCTTGGAGAAATGTTTCAAATCCAAGATCATAAGGTACACAGCCACTCTCGGGATCTGAAGGTATCAGAATAGCACTCATGGACTCAATAATTGCGTTAGTGGAGTCTATGATTGCATTGACAGAGTTCATTTGTGTTTGTAAAGCTGCGATGTCCGATTTAATATCCTTCAAAACCTATCGATTCTGCTTTCACAGCAATAACCATTATACACAGATGAATTGATATAAGTGCTAGTATTGTTGGTAGTTTCGTCTAAATCTCCCGACAAAAGATTAGGTTCAAGGGGTGTTTTGGTTGTTGTATTTAATACTCCATCCGTGATAGCATCTGTTTGATTTGCAGAGTTTGTTTGTAAAATATGCACCAGAAATTTCTTGAATGATTCGCCTTCTTTACCGTGGAATATCAAAGAGTTTAGCTTTCCCGGATACCAAGTCATAACAAAATTCGAGTCATTAAATTGTTTTGCTCTACCGCCGGACCATCATAAGTTAGGTAAGCTTGATTATTTAACAATCTAATGGGCTCTAGATTGACATTCTCCAGGATAAAATTCCTATGATTAAGTGAGCTCGAAATTTCACAGCTGACCGCCATATTGTATAAGCAGTCGAGAAAGAGAAAGCAGAAGGCACCTATACATTACCGAAATCCGGAAAAGCTCATGTTACCATCAACAGCATTAGTAAAACGAGAGTTAAATTGGCTGTCCACACACTGTCAGAGAAAGTAGCAAAGGAAATGGAGGAATGTGATAGAGAAGCAACTGAAGAGACCAGAAAATATATCAAGGCCTGTGTGACATTTTGGAAAATTTTCAATGACCCGGCACCGATGAAAACATCAAGCGATAAAAGAATGATGGAGCTAAATAACATTTTTATTTATCTACGTTTCGACTATATTTCAGTCATCATCAGGATAAACTGAAACTAAATAACTAACTATGGAGCTAAGTAACGTCCTGGATTATTTCACTACATGGCGAGAATGGTTTGCACTTAAGTATAAGACAAAAACAGAGCAATCACAGCACTTCATTTTATGGCAGTTGATGTCAGATCTGGATGTAAGAGTTTCATATAGTTTGAAGTATATTTACGTACTTTATTTGTTCTAATGCTCCCTGCATATTGTTGTCACAATAATCAATATTTATGTCATTTATTTTAAATTATATAGTGTACAATTAATGCATTGAAAGAGCTTCTGGATTTCATATGTACCCCCAAGTTTAAAGACATATATGGTGATGAATTGTATATCAATATTAAAAGAATCAGCCACGTCCATGTCTAAAGCTATTTTTCAGCACATAGACAAAGTGTGGCGGTACCCAAAACATGACAGGATACACCTATGGATACAACATCAACTGCTTATCCAACACAAGTTCATCAAAGTTCCTAATGAAAAAGCAAACAAACGTTTACAACATAGCAGAGGCGCTTCCCGTGCTAAACAACAGCGAACAATTACCCGAACGTTGTACCAATGAGAGTATTTGGGATACAATTCCATGGTATGTTGAAGTCGAATGAACTGCATGCTGATAATAGCATTGTAATGTGAACAATAATGAATTAAAATAACCTTACCGTTTATTGACGTTTCACCCAATGCCAATGGCTTTGTTTTTGTGCCAGGTATTTACTCGTATTTCGTAAACAATTGTTAAACATCCCGTTTTATATTAACACATGCACACATTTAAGTACAGTAGATTAAGACACATTTAATAAAACTGCTATCTCTTTTATACATTAGTACTCTGAGCCCGCATTACTGTTCCATGATACATACTTCTTGTTACATCCTTTCTTCTTTAAAAGGAGATAGAAACTATACAAACTTTTTTTTTTAGAGTTATTTTAAATTACAACAATATACACCTAAATGCAGTATTACTAGTTCAAATATTTAAGTTTATTATTTAATCCAGTTCGCATTTCAAAACACCAATGATACATATTCTTTCAAATATGCAGGTCTATTTACTAACCGTCCTGAACGTGTTCGTATTTCTACTTTTTGTTCTCTTTGACACTCTACCGCTTGTTTTGACTGCCTTTCTTCAGTCTGGTTCGATTCTCTATCTTCGTCTGTGTGAATTTCTGTTGGAGGTGTCTCATCAACTTCATCTTCATCTTCTGTTGTTTTTCTGAGGTGACTTCGATTTCGTCTCAGAACTCGTCCATCTTGTGTTTCAACTTCATATGATCTAATACCAACTTCTGCTTTCACAGTCGCTTTGACTGACGGGCTTTTCTTAAGACCTTGTCCGTGATCTTGAATTCTTACTTTGTCTTCTTTCTTTAAACGAGGTAGATCTTTTGCTCCTCTGTTATAATACTTCGCTTGACGTTCTTGGCCTTTCACAATTTCTTGATGGTGATTCTCTACAACTGTTGGTGATAACAACTTTGCTGTCGTTGGGAGCAATGTTTTCGTTCTTCGCGACATTAGTCTTTGTGCTGGGAAACTTTCACTTCCTTGTGTCGGTGTATTTCAATAATCCAGCACCGCTAAATACACATCTGCATTATCTTTCTTCGCTTTCTTCATGAGACGTTTCACTGCTTGGACTGCGTTTTCTACACGACCGTTGCTCTGAGGATGTCTGGGAGAAGATGTAATTCTCTGAAACTTCCAACTCTTGCTGAACTTATGATACTCCTCGGACACGAACTGCAGACCATTGTCGGACATACACACATCTGGAACTCCGTACCTCGCGAATTGAGATTTCATCTTCCGAATCACCATTTTCGCCTTGACATTCTCTAGAAGATCTATTTCCCAAAAACCTGAAAACACGCCGGGCTAATTCGCGACACAGAAGGCCATGATTTTTGTCTGCGAAAAATATCCAAGATGGCGGTGAAATATTCAAAATGGCCGTCATGGCTATTTTCGGATTTCCAAATTAAAATTTGATGGATATGAAGGTATTGAAAGGTTCAATTGTGGATCTTGTTGGATAATCGAGGACCCGTATGCAGTACAATGTTGTCAAGCTGTTCAAGAAGACATGTTGTTTTATATTCGAAGGTAAAATAAGCTTGCTATCTTCGATGTCAGAATGCTGTTATAGTCTAGTCTCAGTCAGAATCGTGACGTTAATGCTTTCGGTAAGTGAGATTTTCGTTACATTTGGAAATTTTAAAACCATAGAATTCTTGCTAATTGTCTGAAGTTGTCTAATTCACAGCTTTTTGGGTTTTAGATCCATGTGCTTTTCACAACTTTTGCCCTTTTGCCGTTGGTTAATACAAATGCGTCTGTCCAGCGACAATTTTATATGGGCAAGAAGAAGTCAAGTAACAAAACCGCCGCAAGAAAGCGCTTCCCTGTTGGCGAACTTTCTAGAAAAAGGCAAGAATTAAAGGAAATTTTCTTAGCTAAAAATGCAAGCCTGCAAGTTGCCAAAAAAGATATTGATAATGTTTCAAAGAGGGTAAGTACTGAGTGTTCATCAAACTCTACATCTACACTAATCTTTCAGTTAATTTAAGACTGCAGTGGATTTCTTAGTGCATTAAAGTATGCTAGATATAAGAAATAATTAAAATATATATTAAATGCATTGGTTCAGCATATACTATAATAAAATATAAATTCTATAGTAATTAGCAAAAAATGTTCTTCTGCAGATTAAACGCCATAAAGAAAAAATTGTGTTGCTCAGTGTAGAAGAACAGTCCTTACAAGCAAAAAGGAGGAAACTTGAAGATAAAAAGACCAATAAACTACGAGCAAGTCTGAAAAGGAATTTGACCATAAGACGAAAAGCACCCTCTAAGTTAGATCCACATAACTCAGAGAAACTTCAATGTTCTCTCTCAGTTCGGTCAAACAGAAGAAGACGAAAAGAAACCTTAGATGTCTGTCAGAGTATACATGGGGATGCCGAAGGTAATAATGGAAGTGCTTTAACCCATTGAGTTGCATTGCACCCTGATGCACCCTACGTTAGTATTTTACTCTGTCTAACGCCAGACGATTTTACTCATCAATGGGAGAACGCTGGCGCTTAATGGGTTAATTAAGTTAAGACATGTAAATAAGTACTTGCTGTCTGGCAAATGTAAGCTTCGCTAGATCAGAGTCCAGTACCTTGATAGTATTTTGTAAATGAAACTGCCCAAGGCCGGACATTTTCAAAACATTTGAAACCAGTGATCTAAAACATTGTAGCTAGATTAAGACTGATGTTTATTTGAAAGTAGCACTAATTACGGCTTTATGAAATGAATTTTTTTCTTAACCCATTTACCGGCAGTATGTACTCTACCACTGACGAGTAAAATCATCTAGCGTTAAACAGAGTAAATACTAAAGTAGGGCGCACTGCCTGCTAACGGGTTAATTGACTGCACATCCATGGCGTGCGGTTTGCTAGCTATTACCCAGGAGTAGAAGCTAGTGATAATTTTGTTTTGAAAAACTTGCAGCTGCGACATTCTATTTTTAGGAGAAACCTCTGCAGCCCTTGATGGTATGTGGGCAACTATGGTTAATGAAAGTACATCTGGCCGACTAGAAACATATCTGGACAAATCACGAAAGATACGTAGTAAGGTTATCCCATCCTTAATGAGCAAACAAGTTAAAGAGTATCAAGATAGCAATGACAACATGTGTCGCAGTTTGAAAATTCTTTATGAGGATGGCCTTCTTGCTAAAAAGAAGTATAAGTCTATTTGTAGAAATGTCAAAGCAACAGTGGGTCAATCAATAACCAACCCAAAACTTGTTTATTATGACAAGTTGATTGCCTTTATAAAATCAGTAGATGTTCAAAATGTTCATGATTTTGCATCTGAGTTTAACAAGGATACAAGTAAATTTGAGGAACCAATTAATGGGTCCTATAGGGATTTCTGCAGTTACATAAAAGTGTTAGCCGAACTATATATACAAGTAGACCAAGCATTAGGGTCTGAGTCGTTTTTCCAACATTTTGGAGCATTGCCCTATCACTTTAGAATTGCTATTGGAGCGGATGGCGCTCCATTCGGAAAAGATGATGAAGCCACTGCTTGGCTTGTTTCGTTCTTAAATGTGGGTAAGCATATTCAAAGTGAAAGGGACAATTTCCTTTTATGTGGGGCAAACTGCTCAGAAAATCACCCAAGCATGAAACAGTACGCAAAGAAATTGATGCAAGATATCGCACACATTGAGACACAGTCATACATTATCAGCGGTTTTAATTGTAAATTTACAGTTGAACTTGTTCCCTCAGATATGAAATGGCTATCCACAATGAGCGGAGAGCTCAACAACGCAGCTTACTATTTTTCCCCTTTTGGAAATGTAAATGATGACAACAAACGGTCAGAAATGGATCCCTAGGGGATGATCCGTCATGTACATGGCATCCCTGGAACTATAACGAAAGGATTAAGGTTGCTAGGGAAGTTGCAAATAAGAGGGAGGAACTATGCAGGTCCAATAATTCCAATGCCACTAAGAGAAATAAGCTTCTCAATTTCATTAGGGAGCAGGGGTCTAGACAGGAATATGAACCACTTCTGGGCAAATTAGTAGATTGTGGGTTTGCAGAGCCATTGCATAATAGTAACAATGCTTGGGCCTATTTTCATCAACTAATGCTTGAAACAGCTTTGGCTAAATCTTGCATTACAGGAAGCTGCAAACAGATCGAAGACCTACCCTCGGATAGTCCCTTTTCCCTTTACATCACAGTTTTGAAAAACCAACTGCGTGTTGGTCGGCTGGTTAAAAGAATAAGAACCTGGTTCAATGAAGGCCGGAAAGGTCCTTTTAGTTATAGGTTTACAGGAAAAGAAACCAGAATATTTTGTCACAAATTCATGTTTGTGCTGCATGCATTGAGCCAAGCAACTGACCCACCTCAGACTAAGTTGAAGATTGCATCCATAGCTTTCTGTTGCTTACAGTTAAGAGATGCAATATCATATTTCTCTCGTGTAGATATTAACCTTGCTGAGTTAGAACAGTGCAAGAAGGCTTGTTTATACCTTTTTAATGCCAATGCTCTGTTGTTAAAATCAGTCACACCAACACTGTGGACTGTTGGTTATGCTATACCAAGACACATAGAAATATTATTTGATAGATACGGCATGGGATTGGGTATCAATAGTATGCAAGGCCGAGAAGCAAAACATGTAAGACTTTCTGAATTTGCCAAACACTCCACAAAATCAACAAGGTGGTCTATGGTCTTACGTCATGACTACATGTGTAATGTGTGGATCCGCATGAATGAGCCTGGCCGTGTTTTGTACACAACACACAAACACCACTACATACCTAGAGAAATAGAGCTGGAAACTTTCTGTTATTGTGGTTTCCCTATATGTAAAGGTCAGCAATGTAGTATTTGTATATCAGATGTTTTTAAAGCTGTCGAAGAGACAGCAATAGCTGGAGCATTGATCAAGGAAATACATAGATATATATAGTCCTAAATGGAATGTAAACGAGATCACATTAAAGGAGCTTAGCAAGTGTTTTAACACACTATTTTTAACTTAACTTTGTGCACAATTGGTAGCATATATTTAATACAGTCTGTAAAGTTGATAACATATTTTATGCTATAAGCAGACCTTGGTGTTTTAACACTCTTTTAAATTTTATGAAATTTTGTGTACATGTACAATTGTAATATGTTTAATACACTTTTGTGTAAAATTGTTGATGCATTTTTGCTTTAATTAAATTAATAAACTATTTATTCAACAAATGGTTGTCCACTTTTGCATATGTTTCAATATGTAACCACAACTGAAGAATTAAAGGAACGCAGTCGCAATTCGAGCGATATTATTTAGCACGATATGTTTACATTCAAACTTGAATTAGTTTTGGACAGAACTGAGCAAAGATTATGGCCAATATGACACTAAAATAATACCGCTCAAACAGACTGTGCGCCTTTAGCCACATGATGTTTGTACAGAATATTGTAGTCTGATTCAGTTATATTAGAGGCCGGCATTTACACTGGCTATTTGGACTAATTTATTTCGTCTGATCGATCCGGTTACAGCAAGCCAGTGAGGAAGATGAAAATTTGTCTTAACCCATTAAGCGCCAGCGCTCTCCCCTTGATGAGTAAAATTGTCTGGCGTTAGACAGAGTAAAATACTAAAGTGGGGTGGATCAGGGTGCAATGCGAATCAACGGGTTAACTAGACGCATGGGCAGATAGGCCAGTTAACCCATTAAGTGCCAGCACTCTCCCCTTGACGAGTAAAATCATCTGGCGTTAGACAGAGTAAAATACTAAAGAGGGGTGCATCAGGGTGCAATGTGACTCAACGGGTTAACTAGACGCATGGGCAGATAGGCCAGTTAACCCATTAAGTGCCAGCGATCTCCCCTTGACGAGTAAAATCGTCTGGCATTAGACAGAGTGAAATACTAAAGTGGGGTGCATCAGGGTGCAATGCGACTCAACGGGTTAACTAGACGCATGGGCAGATAGGCCAGTTAAACCATTAAGCGCCAGCGCTCTCCCCTTGACGAGTAAAATCGTCTGGCGTTAGACAGAGTAAAATACTAAAGTGGGGTGCATCAGGGTGCAATGCGACTCAATGGGTTAATATTAAAATTCACTATCTCCCACTTGACAAGCAAAATCACCTGGCCGTGTTAAACAGAAAAGAGGTGCACATCATGGCCGAATGTTAATTAAAATCCTATACGAAAACATGATAGGACACAAAACAGTTAAAGCTAGGATGAGGCCATTTTTTATTTTACTCTAATGCCAGGCAATTTGATTCCCATACATGTAAAGAATAATGCAGCTAGTGTTAATTTCCATACACATGCTTATAAACTATAATTTTTGAAACCATGCCTGTAGAAAAGGAAAAGCTAGCTACTTGGCAAATATACATGTATTTCTGAAATTATCGCTGAGCGCCACCTGCAGGCACAATCTGTACAGGTTACCGGAAGGGGGGTGTTGTGCCATGCCTAGAAAAAAATTAAAATGTCATAATTTTAATTCCTGCTTGACCTAAGCACTAGTAGCTAGTGGCCGGGCTTTTCTACAAGCATGGGTGGAAATTTATAACCTGCATTCCACACTTCATATATAATGTCCATTATGTCCATACCATTCAACAATATCCATACCATTATAGTTAATGCTCAATAGTTATTATACTTCAACCCCGCAGCTTCAACCGTAACCAAGATTTATGAAAGAACATGTTGAGGAATGCCAAATGCATTCCAGCAGCCATAACGAGTTACATACAGAATATTTTCTTGTGTATTGGAGTATTTAACAATAAATGGATGTTCTGGTGAAACTATTGCTTTACAACATGAACCGTCTTTCAATAGTTTTGAAAAAAAATCTGTTTCTATAGTTCCAGAAATTGTATTATTGCCAGCGACATGCTTTACCCAGTTATAAACAGCATCCAAGTTTGATATTTCAAGCTGTACAACAGATTTTGTTTTCTTCACAATATTACCATAGCCACCCCTTAAAATTGTTTCCTTTAGCAATTCGAATATTTCCACGGGAATGTTTCTGACAATGGGGATTTGCCAAGGATGAGACAAGGTGGTAGAAGTTTTCATTCTTCTGCGAAGGATCTTGGTGAAGTGAAGCAACTCCCTCGAAAGCATTGGGAAAAGCTCCGCGACATGAAACTTACAAGCATCCTCTGCGGTAAATAAATATTTTTTTACGACTTGTCTGGAACGCTCAAGAACTTCTGTTCCGATTTTCCCAGCCAATTCTTTGTCATTTGCCTTTTTAATGTATTTTTCTACTACTTCGTGCAAACTCACAAGAAGAGACGCCATCTTGAAAATAGTAGCAACTGACCGAAAATATAATTAGTCTGCAGGCTCCTTCTGTTGTCATGTGTCCGAATTCAACACTCTTCTAGCCCGGTGTGAAAATAGTCAACAGTTATCAGATAATTTCGTTCATTAAACGTAAAGATGTCAACTCCGACTTTTGCCCATGGTCTATTGGGCACTTCGTGAGATCTCAATGTTTCTTTGGATTGCTTATTGTCAAACGATCTACATACATTGCACTGTGCAGTGTGATCTTTAATATCTCTGGTCATTCCTGGCCAATAGATAGATTCTCTGGCACGACGTAGACATCCGTCTGCCCCTATACGAGTCGAATGAATACGTTGAATCATCTGCTTTCTCAGATCATTCGGAACTAACACACTTTCACCTCGAAAAATCAAACCCTCTTGAACTGTCAATTTGTCACGCACACCAAAATATTGTCTCGCTTGCCCTGGAACGTCACTTCTCTTATCTAGCCAACCCTTCAAAATGACTTTCTTCAGCTCTTGCATACATTCATCAGTTTCCATACTCGCTCGGATATCATCCAATCTTGCTGAGTCAACGGGTAAACTATGCATCACATTGATCGACTCTACTTCAATCTCGACCGGGGTTCCACCGTCTTGAAGATATGCTCGACACCACAAATATCATATTCACCTGAGTACACTACACCAACACAGAAAAAAAATTCATATTACTAGAATACATTGGTATCGAAGGAACTAGATTCTGTTCCGAAATATCACTTACTGATCCGTCCTGACCACGTAGCTCAGTTGGAAGAGCATTGGGCTAGTATTCCAAAGGTCGTAGGTTCGAATCCCACCGTGGCCGGGCATATTTTTCAAGCTTGCCCGGTGTGGATATAGACTCAGAGTAACACCACAAATATCAAGCTCCATATTCTTTCCACTTCGATACACCAAATCAATATCATATCCTTGCAGTCTTAACAACATTCTCTGCAATCTTCTTGGAGCCATATGTAGGGGTTTTTTCATTATACTTTCCAATGGCTTATAATCAGATTGGACTTGCACTGGACGACCGTATGTGTACTGGCGAAATTTCTCCAAACCAAAGAGCACGGCCAGAAGCTCTTTCTCGATCTGAGCATAGTTGACTTCTGCTCGAGATAACACTCTACTTGCAAACGCAAGTGGCTGTCCATTTTGGGAAATAACTGCTCCCAAGCCTTTTTCAGATGCATCACATTGTAGAGTAAGCTCTTCACTAGGCTGGTAATACTTAAGGATCGTTATCTCGCCAACTAACTGTTTCATAGTGTCAAACGCTTGCTGTTGTTCCCCGGTCCATCGCCACACTGTATCTTTATGGGTTAGTTTCCTCAAAGGTTCACATACTCCACTCAGGTTCGGCAAGAATCTTTGTAAATAGTTCACAAAACCAATCAATCTACGAACTGCAGCTACATCTGTTGGCTTAGGCATCTCTAAGATTGCTCTCACCTTGTCTGGATCAGGCTTCAGTCCTTCGTCTGTCAACAAATGACCCATGAATGTAACTTCATTACAACTCAGTTTGACTTTATCTGCATTCAACGTGGTGTTCTTCTCACGACATCGACGCATTAATGCATGAACTTTCACATCATGATCTCGCTGTGCTTCTTCACGCGTAGCACCGTTACCAATCACCAGGATGTCATCGTGAATTGCTACCACTCCTGGAAGATTCTCTATAACACGATGTTGGCGTCGTTGAAACTCTTCTGGTGCACTTGTCAGACCAAATGGCATCCGCAGCCAGTGATAACGGCCAAATGGGGTTATAAAGGTGGTCAGTAGGGAACTTTCTTCGTCTAGCTCCACATGCCAAAACCCATTTCTCACGTTGAATACACTGAACACTCTTGCTTCTCTCAGGTCAGGCAAAATCTCGTCTATCGTTGGATAGTGGCTGCGTCTGGTAGCTTTATTCAGATCCTTCGGGTCTATACATATACGTAGCTTGCCAGTTGGTTTTCTAACAATAACCATATTCGAAACCCAAGATGTCGGTTCGGTTACCACTTTAAGAATGCCTTCAGACTCTAACCTCTCCAATTCTGCTTTCAAATCGTCTTTCAGTGCAATAGGTACTGGTCTTGGTGGATGAACCACAGGTGTTGCATCTGGATCAATTGTTACATGATATTGTTCGTCAAATTTGCCAGTTCCCTGAAAAACATCTGAATATTGTTCAATAAGGGTATCTTTAGTCAACGCTGTTTTACTCGATTTAACCGACAACAATAATATATTCTCGTATCTGACTGTAATTAGACTCATTTGTTGAATTGTTTCACTGCCTAACAATGGTGTGCATTCTTGTTTCAAAACAACAAATTCAGTTTCATAGCTTTTGCCAGTTTTCTCATTTTTTAATTGTAACACACATTGTCCGACCGGTTGTACCGTTGCTTTGTTATACATCTTGAGAACTCGGCTTGTTCCTTTCAATTGAACTTTTCCTAAACACCGCTCTAACATAGATAATGAAATGACATTGCATGTCGCGCCACTGTCTAATTGAAAATTCACCGGCTGTTTACCAACAGTTATTGAGGCATATAATCGCTTTGGGAATTGTTTTGTGCTTGATGATTTTTCTGGCTTTCTCTTATCGTCCACTTTTACCATTTTAATTTCCTCATAGTCGCTGCTATCACTAGAAGTGTCTACCTTTTTAACTGTTTGTCTTTTAGTTTTGCAAACAGAGGCAAAATGATTTAATTTACGGCACTTTCGGCATTCTTTCCCATACGCAGGGTACTTTGTTTTGTTCCATTCATGCATACCCCCACAATATTTGCATTTCCTGTCTACGCCTACGGCATTGTTCAACTGTTTAGAATTATATTCGTCTCTTACCTTTCGGCTTCTATTTTGCTTACCGCCCTGTCCAGCGTTGAAAGCATAAATCCTATCGTTGTCTTCGATCTCTTTACTTCGTTCTTTTGATAGTTCAGCTGCGCGACAATTCTGTATGCATTTATCTAGGCTCAGTTCAGGTATTTTTAACAAGTCCTGTCGTAGCTTCGAGTCAGTCATGCCACAAATTATTCGGTCTCGGATCAATGATTCTTTAAGCTGTTCAAAGTTACACGTTGCAGCCAGAATTTTCACATCTGTGATAAACTTATCTAATGTTTCTCCCGCTTCTTGCACTCTTGTAAAGAACTTGTATCTCTCTACCGTCTCGTTTTTCTTCGGGTCACAATAGTTCGAGAATGCTTCAACAATATCTTTAAAGCTCCGCTTTTCGGGTTCTTGATCAAACGATAATGTCTCGTATATTTCTCGACCTTGACTTCCAACAATGTACAGAAAGAGTTTAACTATCGTCTCTTCTTTCTTTCCAACCATAGCCAATTCCATATACAGCTCTACCTCTTCTCGCCAACGTTTCCATGAGTGCGCTACATTTGAAACGTCGAAGTCAAATTCAGTAGGTGGTTTTAGGTGAGAAATTGGTCGACTTATTTCACTAGTTTCTGGTTTCGCCATGTTTCTTTCAGGCTCGTTTAACTACACACCTGACACCATGTTAAACATCCCGTTTTATATTAACACATGCACACATTTAAGTACAGTAGATTAAGGCACATTTAATAAAACTGCTATCTCTTTTATACATTAGTACTCTGAGCCCGCATTACTGTTCCATGATACATACTTCTTGTTACAATGAGTGCCAGCTGTCCTCAGTTCAAATGTTTCGTCACATTCTGGGCATTGTCTCTTGACAAACTTTCCCTCGCCATATTTCTGCATTAGGTCGTTCTCTAGAAAATTAGAAAAACCTCGTTCAAAACCAAACCACGGTCGAAATATAATATATATTAAACAATTTAGTAAGCATAAATCATCAACCTACCACCTTCTGAAACTGAAGCAATAACATCGCCAGACGTGTCAATGCTTTTCTCTAATCCTTCGGCTTCAGGTCTATCAGCCAAAAAACTGTCCATCGTGTCAAAAAATTTAGGACTTTTGCACCTTCCCGCACCAGAGTGTGCTAAGTTATCTCTGTGCTTCTTATATGTCGATTTTAAGTGTTTAAACTTTGTTCGGCATTGCGTCCAGTCTCGATGTATTTCTTTTCATCATCTCACTAACTTTCTTGTAGATATCCGTGTTTTTGTGAACCCCTTGAAGTTTTTTTGGATTTTTTCAGCCCCCCATGCCGCAAGAAGTTCCAAAGTCTCATTGTCAGAGCATATATCTCTTTTTTTCGACATTTCAAAGAAAAAAAAACACAAGCTTTTGTTGAATTTTGCTTTGAAAAAACAGCGTGGCCCTTCGATATTCGATATCGCGCGAATGGTGGGAAAGTTTTGGGTACTGGGAGCGACATACTCATTACTCAATCGAGGTCATTTCATTACTTCAGTCTGTTTTCAGTTCACACTTGGTTAAGATCGATCTCAGACCGCCTCTTCAAGGTCCTGTTCACACTAGCCGTTTAGATCGATCTGAGATTGGTCCGAAGTAAATCGAGCTAAGTGTGAACCGTCGTAAAAATTTGAGATCGATCTCAGATCGATCTCAGTCAGCCCGCTTGAAAAGGTGGTCTGAGATCGATCTCCGATCGATCTGGTTTATGTGTGAACACAAAAGAACGCAAGACATCGATCTAGCATAGTTCAGGGCGCTATATAGGAAAGCATCCTTATACAAGAGATAAGAATTGCTTTTTTTAAATGAAATTTATAGTGTCCTAATGCTAGATTAATGGACAATAAATGTCTCATATTAATTATCGACAAAAATGACTAAACTAAAATATATTCCCATTTTTTCTATCGCAAGTGTAAATTTTTTTCATCAAAATTTTCGAGTTTGAAAGGGCGCATTTTGGCTTCAAATTGGCCTTTCACCATGGGTAAGTTGGCAAAAGTTATTTTGAAATCATCATCCTCTTCGCCATTTAATGGCCATTCTAATACTTATAGTGAGCGAATGCACTTTTTTGAACTTTTTGTTATATTTAATGTTTTCTACAACCTATACTGTACTTCTTTCGCCCGGCCCGGAAGAAAGACTTTAAAAACAAAGCAAATTTAAGACAACATATTAACAAAAACATAATATATATTGCAAATGCACAACAAAGTAGTGTCCAAATTGAATGCAAAATATCAAACTATAGCACCAGTATTTTAAAAGTCATGAGATTTTTTGGCTGTACTAATTTTATCTTGATGAAGTTAAAAAACTTTTGTACATTATTAAGTATAGCTATTAATTTTTGTTGCTGGCAACAGAATAAATGTTTAATTACGTTCTCAAAAAGCCGTCAAGTGCATAAGTGCATTGATAATTAATTCAAGAATACTTTTCCAAACCGAGTTTAAACTGATGTTTTTCGACATATGTTTCATTACTAGTAAAATCGTCGGTTTTGTTTAGTGAAGAAGCGTAGTACGGCCATCGAACGCAATAGCGGACGTGCGAGCATTGAGCATCTTTGGGCTGCAAATGTGGTTAGCATCACTGGAAAAACAAACCGCGAAAAATGCTCGGAAAATTTTTCCTAGGTCCCAAACCTACCCAAAACTTTTGTATTCTATGAGACTAAGTTATGATATATCCGAAATACGACTTTAGATAAATGGCTTTTTTGATAAAGCATGTCTTTTTGCCTTGAATTTTAATACGTTGCCAGATCAAAAATATAGCTTTTCGCCAGGGACGGGACATTCCATATCAACAATGAAAAACAAACCGCGGAAAAATTGTATTTTTACTCGTAAAAGTTTCCCAAGATTCGATATCTACTCAAAACTTTTGTATTCTATGAGACATAAGTTATGATGTATACGAAATACAACATTAGATAAATGGCTTTTTTGATAAAGCATGTCTTTTTGCCTTGCTTTTTTACGTTGCCAAGTCAAAAATATAGCTTCTCGCTAGGGACGGGACATTTCATATCAACAACGAAAAACAAACCGCGGAAAAATTGTATTTTTGCTCGTAAACGTTTTCCTTGGTTCGAAATCTACCCAAAACCTTTGTATTCTATGAGATTAAGTTATCATGTATCCGAAATACAACATTAGATAAATGGCTTTTTTGATAAAGCATGTCTTTTTGCCTTGCATTTTAATACGTTGCCAGATCAAAAATATAGCTTTTCGTCAGGGACGGGACATTTCATATCAACAACGAAAAACAAACCGCGGAAAAATTGTATTTTTGCTCGTAAACGTTTTCCTTGGTTCAAAATCTACCCAAAACCTTTGTATTTTATGAGATTAAGTTATGATGTATCTGAAAAACAACATTAGATAAATGGCTTTTTTGATAAAGCATGTCTTTTTGCCTTTCTTTTTTACGTTGCCAGATCAAAAATATAGCTTTTCGCTAGGGACGGGACATTTCATATCAGCAATGAAAAACAAACCGCGGAAAAATTGAATTTTTGCTCTATAAAAATATTTGCTTATATGAAAATAGAATATAGCTACTCGCCATTTTAACATGAAAAACAATTACCAATGTTAACACGAAAAATTCAAAAACGCATCTAATTTGGCATACCTGATTTCCAAACACATATTCCAGTTCCAGCGTTTATGACAACAGCCGTTTGAAAACTTATCTTCATCTATATTTTCATCTTATAAACATACAGACGAACGCAGTTGTTTTGCAAAAAATCCTGATCACCTCGTGAGTCGTATTATAAATAGTCGAAATGTCGAACCCCACAGTGAAATCTCCGGCTTTATCTAAACTACATCATCCCCTCATCACCAGTTAGGAATCCTGAAAAAAACTTCAGTTTTCCAATAGTGCAGAACCCACAAATCCATTGTGAATTCAACTTGAGTTGTGTTTTTCACATCGTAATTTAAAAACGAAGCCAAAACAAGCACGCCTTTTCGAACCACTGGAATGGAATAAAAATCAAAATATGCGGGGCGGACCTGCATCACACAAAGATCAGGGGCGCTATCTCCGTTTCTCCGCCCGTGTTTTACAGCGCCCTGCATAGTTTAACTCCCATGCTCTTCCCGCCAATCGCGCGCGGCCTTTGAAGGAATTTTTTTCTCAGTACAAAAAACAGAAAAAGCCGAAGAAAGCAGTATTTTTTGTTATTAAAATGGCCCAAAAACGTGAACTATGGTCGGAAAAAGAGTGTTTAGCACTTCTTTCAGCATATGGGACGGAGGAAATTCAAAAAAAGCTAGAAGGTACGCACAAAAACGCCGATATTTATCGAAAAATCAGCGATATTATGAAAAAAAAAGGCATACACCGTGATTGGATGCAGTGCAGAACTAAATTTAAACACATGAAGTCGGAATATAAGAAGTTTAAAGACAACCTGTCGCGTTCTGGAGCTGGGAGAGGCAAAGAACCCAATTTTTTTCAGATAATGGACGGTTTTTGGGGTGATCGACCAGAAGCAGAAGGACTGAAAAACAGTATTGATACATCTGGTGATGCTGCATGCTCATCTGCTGGTGCTGAAATTTCAGAAACTGCAAGCGTTGATGGACTCGGTAAGTTATTTTGGCAGACCATTAGAAAAGTGATGGGGGGGGGGGAATTTTTCAGCTTCCAGGAATATTTTTTTCTGGCCGTCTCCTTGTGCTGAATTTTTTTCTCGGAATGTTAAAGGTATTTTCCTTTGCTTTCCCTCTTTGCACGAATTTTTCCCTTTCGTTTTCCTTTACGCGATCCCCCCCCCCAACATCAATTTTCTAATCAGTCCGCCCCTAACAAACATAATTGTACATGCAAGGTCAGGGAGGTGGGTCTGCGATTGATACACCGATGCTGGAAATGTTCTTTGATTCTTGTGGCTAGAGGTGAAATATTTGTTTCATTTTTTCTTAGGTGACGAACTTATTGAAAAGTATGGCGAGGGAAGAATTATTGAGAAAAAATGTCCTCAGTGCAATGAGATGGTTGAAGTGATGACAGCTGGTGCTCATATTGGAAATAGCACAGCAGTATACACTGATGATGATAAACTTGTGTGTCCATATTGCGATTACATAGAACCAGGTAAGTAATAAGACATTGTGTGTGTACTATATTTTTTGTATTATTATTAAGCTGCGGTAACAAACATAAGATATGTTGTTATGTAGATATTAATGATAAAAATGACGAAGCAAATGAGAAATCTGAAGCTTCCCATAGTGAAGAGGCTATCAAATCCGCCAGCAAGAAAAGTAAACCAATTTCGGGAAAAGGAAAGCCTTCTAAGATGCAAGTGGCATTCGAAAACGCGATGAAGGAACACAACACATATCTAAAAGAGTCTGACAAAATGTTTTTTGTCAGAAATGAAAGAAGAAGGAACAAAAGAACGAGAGTTGCGAAAGGAAGAGCTTGCCGCATACAAAGATTCAATGGCACTTCTTGCAAATGCAATTGCAGGGAGGTCACAGCCTGTTCAACAACCATATTATAATGTTCACCATGATATTGACAGTCAACAAACATTTTACAAATTTTGATTTTATTGTTAACAAATATTAGCACAGTAACTGTTATCCATGTGCTATATATATACTAAACTTATATGAAGGCTATAACTTGTGTGCTCAACATAGTTACAAATTAAACATAGTTTGTAAACTTATTGTGTTTTAAAAAATTCAGTTAACGAATTTCTTATCTCTTCTGCACTTGTGTCTATATTCTGTAAAGCAAAATCTGAAACATCCTCATCAGGAATATCCTGAAAGTAATCTGCAGTAAGCTTGTCTGCCCTGATCTCACAAATATTGTGCAAAACACAACATGTTGCAACTTTCGTTGGTAAGTATTTTAAACTTGTATAATTCTTGTTCAAGAGGCATCTGAATCTGTTTTTTAAACGGCCAATGCGCACTCCACAACTTGCCTTGCTCGGCTTAGGCGATAATTAAATTTCTTTTGTGCAGGACTGAGATTGCCATCATTAGGATGCCTCTTCATCAGCCATGGCAAGAGTGGATAAGCTGGATCACCAACCAGCATGACTGGAACATTGCACTCGCAAATCTGTTTTGTTAACTATGGCAAAGACAGATTGTAAATTTTTAAATTTTTAAAATTTTTTTGTAAATTTAAAATATTTATGATAAACTCACATCTGGGAAAAGTAATCCTGCTTCAGCTTTCCCAAATACTCCTGAGTTTGATAGTACTCTGGCATCATGAACTCGACCTGGCCACTTTATGTAAATGTCAGTAAATCTTCAAAAGATTCATAAAAAGAAATAAATATTTTTTTAAATATTTTGATAGCAGGGTTTGCATGCATTAGTACGACATAAAACTAAGTGCAACATCCAACTTATCAAAGTGATTAGTTTGAAACATATGTCTTAGGGACCGTTCATTATTTATACCCTAGGATGGGGTGGGAGATTCTTATGTCATATACAAGAATCTTGTGGCCCTCCCCCCTTTGATGATCTCAATGTTGAAGACCCCCCCTATAAAATACTGGAAAGTTTATAACCCCCCCCCCGTTTCTATGAATAGTTTAATACTATAAAGAATACGGTATAAGTCAAGAACAAGAATTATTGTTTCCATTGCATATTTTTGCTTTAAAATTATGTGAACCTCGCCGTATTGGACATTGTAGTTTACATTAGAGATATTTATCAGGGTGTGTTAATTAAACTATATGAAGTATAACAAACTATTAACACACTAATTGTTACAATGTGTAACACACAACTTAAACTGGCATTTATAAGTTTGTTTAAATGTCATTTCAACACACATTTTTTAGTTAATAGTTAATTCAAAGTCAGTTTAACCCTTTAAGTGTCAATGTACCCAGATGCGCCCTACTTTATTATTTCACTCTGTCAAACGCCATATTATTTTACTCTGTCTAACACCAGGCGATTTCACTCATCAGGGGGAGAGTGCTGCCATGCAACTCAATGGGTTGACTATCTGCTTAAATGTACCATGTTAACGCTTCAAGTAGCAATGCGCCCACTTTATTATTTTACCCTGTCTAACACCAGATTATTTTACTCTAATGCCAGACGATTTTACTCATCAGGGAGAGTGCTGCCACTCATCGGGTTAAAGATATATATATATATATATATATATATACGCCGCTTTCATTTTTGGCAAAAATTTCCCACTTACCATTATGTTCTGCATGTGGACAGGTGCCCCAATATATTTAATTCTTTTTCTACACCCCCCCAGAAGATTTCAAAAAAGCAAGTACCCCCCACCCATAGGACAAGATGAACTTTACATGCCCCCCCCCCTTTCAATTTTTCCCACCCCATCCTAGGGTATAAATAATGAACAGTCCCTTATCACTGTAGTATCCTGTTGGCTTGTTGCAAGGGTTATCAAATAATAAAATTTGGATGTATTTACACATTACCCTGAGAAAATTAGTACTGTACCGGTACTGATGATCAACAACAGCTTGAAGAACAATAGAATAAAATCCTTTGCGATTGTAGTAATCAGGTGAAGATTCGGAAGGTGCTACAATTGGAATATGGGTGCCATCAATGGCGCCAGCGCATTGAGGGAAGCCCCAGGTCGTGAGAAAACCATCAACGACATTGAGCAGTTTCTCGTCTGATGGCCATTTGATCACTTGAGGCAGTAGTATTTCAACAACAGCTTGGCAAACTTCATTAATAATTTCACAGGCGGTGCTCTTTCCCACGCCAAAACGCCAGGCTAGAGACCTCAAATCTTCATTAGTAGCCAAATGCCAAAAACAAATTGCTGCTCGTTTCTCCACTGGTATAGCTTTTCTGAAGGTTGTATCCTCTCGCAAAAGATAAGCATTAATTTTCTTGCAAAGAAAATCGAATGTTCCCTTAGACATTCGGAAGTTTTCCAACCAGAGGCTATCGTCGTTCCACATGACAACTGTTTCCTCCCAAAACAACCCTGTACCTTTGCTTGCCTGCACCCAAAAACGTCTTTCAGATGACAATCTGTTTCCTAATGCGCCAATACACCAAAAATAAAATGTCCTGTGCTTTTTTTTGTTTCGCTGATTCATGTAATGTTTCATGAAATTTACCCGGCGCATCCGTATCTTTTTCTGGTAATCAGAGGTTATACTCAAAATAGTTGCGATCACATTCACATCTATTTCTTCAGCTGCCATCTTGGCATGATGTGGATGTCAATTCAGTTAAATACATGGTTCACTGGATTGGCATCCAGTTAAATATAAAGTTCAGAAGTTGTCAATTCAGTTAGATAAATAGTTCAGTGGATGTTGGTCCAGTTAAATATATAGTTCGGTGGTTGTCCATCCAGTTAGATATATAGTTCCGTGCTTGGTAGCCAAGCCTTGAAGTATCAAGGAAACGAGATCGCTTCGTGTAGTGTGAACGCACGCAAAAATGATAATTGTTCGCCACAAGATCGATCTCGGATCGATCTTGCCAGATCGATCTTTTAGTGAGCTAAGTGTGAACAGGCCCCAAGTGAGCTTACTCAGATCGATCTGAGATTGATCTCAAGTTTTCAGCGACAGTTCACACTAGGTATGCTTTGTCCCAGATCGATTTCAGATCGATCTAACAATGTAGTGTGTCTAACAATGTAGTGTCTGCTGACATACTCTTTTTTTATTAATATATATATGAACTTCAAAATTTCCAACGTTTCTCAAAACAACTTTTTTGCATGAAATATTGATAATTTTAGCGCGTTTTTCTTGAAATTTGAGTGTTTTCAATGCAAGCAGGGCGTAATAATATAAATGTATAGGTATAGAACAGGTATGGTATTACGAATATATAGACTGCTGTTTGTATCAAATTGTTTTCTTTTTTATATTCTGCAAAGATAAAAACTATCGAATTTTTCCATGATGTTTACAGAGAAACGTCACAGCCGCCACTTCCAAAACAAACATATGACGTTTCTCGTGGAAAAAATCTATATGTGAAGCTTCCCTAAACAAACGTCTTAATTCTACAGATTTCAGATTCTATTGATTGGTGTTCAGGTGTTGTTGTACCTGTATTTGTGTTCAACCACAGCCTGCAGAACGATAGAGTAAAAACTCTTTCTATTATAGTAATCTGTTGATGATTGCGGTGGTGCAACAATGGGAATATGCGTGCCATCGATTGCTCCTGCACATTGCGGAAAACCCCAGACCTGGAGAAAACCATCAAGGACAGTGCGTAGCGCTCCACCAGTTGGCCATTTCAAGACTGTAGAGAGTAGAACATCTACAATTGCTTTGCAAACGTCATTCACAATTTCACAAGCTGTGCTCTTTCCAACACCAAAGCGCCATGCTAAAGAAGGGAAATCTTCTCCAGTGCCCAAATGCCATAAGCAAATTGCAAATCTTTTTTCGACAGATATAGCTTTTCAGAAGGTTGTGTCTTGACGCAAAAGATTACCAGATATCTTGTGACACACGAAATCAAAAGTTCCCCGAGACATTCGAAAGTTTTCAAGCCAAAGACTGTCCTCTTTCCAAAGAGCAACCGTTTTCTCCCAAAAAGACGCAATGTCTCTACTTTCTTGAACCAAAAACCTTCTTTCAGTGAATAATCGATTACCAAATGCTCGAAAATACAAAAATAGCGTTTCTTCTCAATTGATTCGTTATTTTTAAAAACTGCTTCCTAAAACGCACATGATTCCTTTCGATATTTTTCTCGTAATTAGCAATTATATTGGCCAAAACGACAGAAGATATCTCTGCCACCTCGTCTGCCGCCATCTTGTTTTGAAAAACCGATCATACTTTGTTACGACGTTAGACGATGTGCTTCTGAAGAGATCCGTGCAAAAAAAATATGAAATGACTAACCAGGATCGATGTAGTGTGAATCTTCCAATAATACGTTTGAGATCGATCTGAGATCGATCTCAGGTCGATCTTAGTGTGAACAGGCCCCAAGCGAGCTGACTCAGATCGATCTGAGATCGATCTCAAGTTTTCAGCGACAGTTCACACTAGGTACAGTATGCTTTGTCCCAGATCGATTTGAGGGGTCGATCTAACAATGTAGTGTGAACAGGCCCTTGAACTGATTTGAAGCATTAATTTAGCATATTAATTCTGTGATTCGGTCCCGAGACATTTATATTCGTTCTATTTATAAAAATTATCCGATTCAAATGCAATTAGTTGTAAAATCTGAAATCAACTTATTGATAATATTATATGCAATAATCTTTCGTACAGTATAATATCAATACCTCGACAAATACCGCGTTTATACGTGCCCCAGGGCAAATGAAAACGCAGATAAAGTCATAGGATATTTACTTGTGCTATAAAATCTCCAAGTGCACTAAATTCCATGAGTGTCAGTTTAATTTACTGTCGTTAAAAATACAGAAATAGACCAATAGACACAAAATTTAGCCTATATTCGTTGAAATCATGTGTTTATAGCTATAACTTACATTTATTGTCAACAAATATTAACTTTTCTAGGTTTGATTTCTTTTCAACACTATTTTCACTTGAATGTGAGTCACCGTACGTTTCTTCATCACAACCGATCGTATCGTTAAGGTTTCGGCGCAACCGGATCTTAATGTGAGAATAAGTCATAGTACGGTGATGCCTTGTTTTCAAAAACTAGCTGATCAATCCTCAAAATATTTCAGTAAAACTTTGACATTGAATTGACCTTTCACAAGAACAATAGCATGCGAGTGGTTTAATTAGGTGTCATGGGTCTTTCCAGCAAGGAAAATACAACATCACAATATCATTACTAATTCTCATGTTAATACATGCAGTGGTAAGATCCATATATATATTTCAAAAACTCATTAATAATTCATGAAGCAATTATCCAATCTTGAGTAAGAAATTAGTCACGTGACACGTGCATACGTCTTTATACCATGTAATTTTAATATAATGTAATATATAATTTTTATATAATGTAATTTTACGTAAACTAAGTGACAAACAAAATACACGCATCTATCACAAAGTTTTCTTCGTAGAGTCGAATAAAAAATTTTACAGCGGCTTTCAAAATTATTTTCATAGGATTTGGAAGGACAAAAACGTCCAGAAATTCGAGTTTTACAAACACAAGAAATATCTTTACTTTTGTCCACAAACGAAATAAAACAACCATAAATAGAAACGTAATAAAACACGATGAAAGAAATAAAAAGTCTACAAAATGAAAACAAATTTGTATTTACGCGCCTTACTGCTAACCAATCCAAACAAAAAATAACGGGCTCTAGTTTTCTTTAGATTGGCGCTTGAAACACTCATACTATGTAGGTGTGGTTGTAGCTGTTTGTGGGAATGGAGTTGCACGATACAAATTTTTGATAGAATGCCGCAGTTGGGTGACATGTGTAATAATGGGGTTGCAGTTTCTGAGTGATGCTTACAATTGAAGAATGGCATTCTTAAGAAAATTTGGTAACAGTATACTATCAAATTACATTTATCAGCATGCAAACTTATAAATAACGAAAATAGAAACAGTTTAAAAGATTGGTGAGCATGGGCATTCAAATGATTCTTTATTAGACTGGTGATCCTTGTCATTAACTTTTCTTTGAAGGAGCTCCACTTGTAGCTCCAGTTTTTATCTGAAGTTTTCTCCAGTTTTATGAGAAGGTTTTCCTTCTCAATTTCCATTTTTTCTTTCTCTAACTTTAGCACCTCGACATGCAATTCCTGCACCTCAATGGGAATCCCATTTTTGGGTCTTTGGGCGTTTCCGTGGTAGGTTGTGGCTCACTTTGAGATCGTAGTGCGGTAACATCCACAACAATTGGTGAAGATTCACTGGACGGCTCATCACCACCTAATATAAGATGGAAGTTTAATTTGTGCATGTGAATTTAATTTTTTCTTTAAAAAAATAATTTACTCCTATAACCAAGTGGCAGAAATGAATTCTTTCAGGCAGCCTCCAGCTGAATTTTCAACAAACTTCCCCTCCCCTCATTATCCCTCCATGTGGCTGACTTTTGTTCTTTTCAGTATCAAATCTCCAACTGATTTCAAAGGAACTTTTCTATTCTTAAATTTATAATTCAATACAACATCACTAACTGGTTCAATAATTTAGGTTTGGTACCTGTATGCCTATTATTGTAAACAGTTTACAGCTATATAAAAAGTCTACTGTGTCTTAATTACCAGGAATCTCCACAACCACTGATTCAACACAACTGAGGTCAACACTGTTGTCTTCCTCTTCACTGTCATCATCCCCAAAAGTATCCTTTGACATAAAGGACTCTATTTAATAAACATAGAAAGTGTAGGGACAGTTTTTATATGAACACGTTTTGAAAAGTATTATACAGTATACATATATAAACATATATATATTGTATATATCAGTATTATAAACATATATATATATCAGTATTGAATTTGTGCGTAGTGAACTAGAGTGCTCAACACCAGTAAAACAGTAGAGCAAATGAAAACAAAATGACAAATTTCAATCTTAAAATTTTATTTCATCGCTACACAGTGTTTCACGTACATCGTACGATCATCAGGCGATTGATGTTAATGATCTCGCAATAAATTACAACGGTTTACGCTGACGCGCTTAGATTGCCGACGCAAGCATTTAAATGTTTACTTGCGCACGCACGCTCATGCAATTAGAAGCTTTATAACTATTTCTATGCCTACATTTTCTAAGAAATTCAGATCTTATATTCAATGTATTATTTTTGTCAGATAACATAATCATTCTTTTTTTCCTCGGTGCATAGACAACAAACTTTCATTCCTGTGCAAACGGCTGGAACTTGCTTCATAACCGACCATTTTATTCGGAATGATCTATTCTGCGATTTAAGACCCGAAGCATATTTCGAAAGTTCCGTCTCTGTCGAATAGTGCTCATTGTTCAATGGTTTCAAGTGGTTGCTATATCTTAACTTGAAAGGACCCGCCGACATTCCTATATAATTCTTGACCACTTTTCCATTGTCGCTTGTAATCTGGGCTTTATATACAACGCTTCTCACGAGACAATTGCCGTTCAGTGGACATTCACTTTTAATTCTGCAGTTACACGATTTCGAGGGAATTTGGGAGGGATTTTGGGAGGGATTCTGATTCTTAAGAACACGCCGGTTGTGGTTTGAAATTGATGCTTTAATATTGTTCATGCATGAATAACTGACTTTGACAGAGTTTCGATTGAAAATGTTATGTATAGGATCGATGATTTGGGGAAATACTTGTCTATTAAACGAAGGAATTTTTCTGCAACTTTCGTCTTCACGTTCTTGCTGTAGGGCGGATTGTACCAAATAATGTTTCTTGATCGGGTTCATTTCTTGGGCTTACTATTATTTGTTTCATTGTCGTACCTTAGGCTGGTATTAAAATTGCTTTGCTTCAGTGCATCTTCGTATAAAGGGACGGCTGAATCAAAACTTGGTTTGTCGGAGGAAAGGGATGATATACGTTTATTAATTGATTTTGGGAGTTGTCTGATAATTGATGGTGGATGATTAGAACGGCTATCGATATAAAGGGGATCATTATTTGGTTTCTGATAGGGAGTGAAGTTATTTTCTTTTTCTTTCTTATTTTCCCTCCCTATCGGAAACCAAATAAGTGCACGTAAACAACTGAGTGTACGTAAATTCGTGATCAAAGTTACTATGTCTAAGAGCGTTACCTATTTACCAGAACGCTCTTAGACATAGTAACTTTGATAATGAATTTATGTACACTCAGGATGAACCGCAACGGACACGTAGGAATAGGCAACGCAACATAATTTGGTTCAACCCACCATTTAGTAAGACTAAGAGTGTTAACACGAACATAGGACGGGAATTCTTAAGTTTAATTGACAAACACTTCCCACTACAGCACAAACTACACAAGATTTTTAACATGCAGAAACACTTTAAAAGTAAGCTACAGTTGCATGAACAACGTTAAGTCTATAATCACCAAACACAATGCATATATAATTTGGAACAGTCAATCACATGCAGAATACGGAAACTGACAACTGTATAACTGCGACAACAAAAATACTTGCCCACTACCGAAACAATGTATGACCAACAACATTATTTACACAGTCACAACGAACAACACGAACGACACTAAACACTACATTGGTATGACAGCGACTACATTTAAGGAACGTTACGCTAACCACACTTCATCTTTTCGTCATAAAAAAGACTCAAACAAAACGGAACTTTTGAAACATATTTGGAAATTAAAAGAAAACAATCAGGACTATACCATCAAATGGTCAATTTTAAAACACGCTGTTTCGTACACAGGGGGATCAAAACGCTGCAATTTATGTTTGGAAGAAAAATGTTGCAATTTGAAAGCATGAACAACGACAATTTACTCAATAAAAGAAGCGAAATTTTCGGCAAATGTCGTCACAAAAACCGGTTTCGAGTAAACAAGGTCGTTAACAAAACCTAATGACCCAAGCATGCATTGTTTCGCCTAAGCATTGTTTCGCCTACACGCATTCAGCACATTCTTTCGATAGCATAAAAGCAACCTACAATTTACTCACCACCTGCATGGTGATTCCTATACGGATGAAACAGACTGTTGTGGTTTTTTGAGGTAAAACGAAAAACTATATATATATATATATATATATATATATATATATATATATATATATATATATATATATATATATGTGTATGTGTATGTGTATGTGTATGTGTATGTGTATGTGTGTATGTGTGTATGTGTGTATGTGTATGTGTGTATGTATATATATATATGTATATATATATATGTATATATATATATGTATATATATATATGTATATATATATATGTATATATATATATATATGTATATATGTATATATGTATATATGTATATATGTATATGTATATATGTATATATGTATGTATGTATATGTATATATGTATATGTATATATGTATATGTATGTATGTATATGTATGTATATGTATGTATGTATATGTATGTATATGTATGTATGTATGTATGTATGTATGTATGTATGTATGTATGTATGTATGT
>CACRXK020004218.1:0-21285 GCA_902702795.2 Paramuricea clavata
CAGACTTTTTGAACAATTGTTACTTGTTGAAAAGCAAGTATATCATAGGCAACCCAGAAAATATATGTATTCACTTAAAAATGCGTTACAGTTAATCAAAAACATTTAAAAATGCGCATAAAGTTCGCCTGGCTCATCCTCGTACCCAGGGTCTCTTTGGGTGGAACGTCCCTGCGACGGAGGTTGCGCCTGCAGACTCGCATGATTACGTCATTGTATTGTCACATAGTATAATATCCTGAGGCTTGCAACTCTTTCACCCAATACATTTACGCAACATATTGAAGCAACAAAAGTAACGCAAATTTCTTCATACTTTTTAGAGTTGAAAAAAGTTTATAGCAGTGCTTAAATTTCTTCATTAAAAAGTTAGTTTCATCTAAATTTTGCGATAGACAGGCGGGGTATGCAAATTGCTGGACAAATGTCGTCATCGGAAAATCCATCGGCTCATTTCTTATTGGCTGCTGAAAAATCGGAAAATTCCGAAGAAAGTTCATTTACTGCAATATATTATACTCGGAATTTTCCGATTGTTCAGCAGCCAATAAGAAATAAGCCGATGGTTTTTCCGATGATCGCATTAGACCTTATGCATAATGACGTCCCAAGGCTTCATGCCCGCGAGGAATGCTGGGTCTTTATAGTAGTCATCGCCCGGGAAAATTAAACAATTCAAAATGGCCACTATCAGCATTTATCGCGGGCATCAAAACTTGTGACGTCATTATGCATGACCGTCTATTTGCATCCCGACTGTATCTACAGCAAAATTTCGATGAAAAGTAACTTTTTTTCAACAAATTTAAGCACTTCTAAACTTTTTCAACTCTAAAAAGTATAAATAAATTTAGAAAATATATCCAAAGTGTTTTGTATATTTGTTTTGCTTCGGAAACTTGCGTTGCTTTTGTTGTATCAAGCGATCGTATTAATGTGTGTAAATGTAATTTGTGAAATAGTTGCCAGCCTTATAGGATGTTAAACTAATGTGACAATACACTGACGTAACCGTGCGAGTCTGCATACATAATGAGCTACACAATAAAGCGCTAGATCAATGTCAGACGAACTTTATGCGCATTTTAAAGCGAATACATATATTTGCTGGGTTCTTTCAACCATCAACTTCTAAAGTCAGGTGCAATATATCGCCTAAATTAATTTACCAGAGAAAAGAAAACAACTCACCATCTTTTGCTGTTCACTTTCTTTAGCCATGGTTTATCTTAGCTTTGATATAGATTCACTATAGGGAATTAAAAAATAGGTGATTAATTTTTAGATATATTAAATACAATAGCGATATTTTACAAATAAATTAAGGCTGTCTTTTGCAGAAGGAGGGAGGGGGACTTGTAATATAATTTCTGTGCGTGTGTGTGAATTTTTTATCTAACAGGGTTATATTTAGGAGAAAATTTGCAATGGAATACTACTGTATCATTTGATAATAATCATCATGCTGTGTATTGAAATGTATGCAAAGAACGAATTTTTAGGTAACATTTTTTAAGAAAAATAGGATAAAATATTAAATGAGTTAGTAAAAAGTAAAATAAGTAAGGCATAATAGCTTTATACATTAAGAGTAGTTATATAATAACTTACAGAGTAACACATATAACATATTGTTGACTTTAAACACCATTGAAGCAGTTTCGTTCCATTTTCTTGATTGGAGAAGAAGACGTCCGCCATCTTGTCTTTGCCCACCATGATTTAACTTCGAAATTTCTCAATAATTTCTTCATCATTCCTCTTCCAATTTGGCCCAAAATTTAACAAAACGTCCATTATGGTCTGGTCGCAATTTCTGTAGCATTTAATTGACTTATTTCTTTTTATTTTGGCAGAAAATAAAGAATTTTGGCGTGGTTTTCAGATGTTTCGTTCCTCGAAGCCATGCTGTAACTGACGTCACAAAGCATTGATTCATGGTATATATATCCCGTATGTACAAAATTGAAGTTTCTGTATTCCTGTTTACGAAGCTTTAAAGCTTAATTTCTATCTTAAATTGAGGGTTTTTAGCCACAACTTTCAACTCAGATGTTTCTTATACTTCTTTCTTTTATATTTCATTTTTTATTTCGCTCAAAAAACGCTCCTGAAGAGCGTTTGGGCGTGTTTTTTTTATTTGCATGCTAATGAGTGCGGAAAGACATGTCCGATTTGTCGGTTGTGTTTAACTTTTCCTCCGTGGCCGAATGGTAACGGCAACTGTATTGGGAAAAGCCACGCCCTTTGGCGTTTGCTCTGGATCGTCCCTCGCTTGGGACAACACAGGGACGAACCTAAAGGGTGTGAGTGACTCTCGAAAACAGTTGCCGGTACCGATAGGCTACTGAAGGAACGTTTAAACCTGCAGTAAATTTCTTCTACTTAATCATTTACCTTATGTCTGCCAGCCGGGGACCTGCATTTCAGGGGCCACCCAAAACAACAAGCTGCCGTGCAAGAAGGGCAATGCAAGTGTAGTGTAACACTACAACTGCACTGTCCTTCGTGCACGACAGCGAGTCGTTTTGGGCTAAACAACTAGATTTGTAGGACAAATCTAGTCGTTTTCCAAAAAACGACTAGATTTGTCCTACTATATAGGGCCGACTTCGTCGCAATGATTGTGGTGCACTATATTTTGTTGCTTCTGCGCAGTCGTATCTTGTTGAATAAAGTTGTATATGGTACTCAAAATTTGTCCTTGAAAGGACCACGTATTCTTGCGTGGTTCTGGGTTAGATTCCCAGAGCAAAATATGTTCATATATACAACTTTCTTAGCGCAACTCCATGCAAGCTATGGAGAAGCTTATGATGTAAGTTATCATGGCCGACATACCAATGACAGTAGTTTTATATAGAAGATGAAATGTATAATAAACCGCAAGGTTTGTTACTGTTACTGTACCAGGAATTGACCGAATACTGTTGTAATCACCCAGTCACAACAACATAAAAGTTATGGCTGTTTCTTCCACGTGCAACGAAGCTTTAAATAACATTATCAACAGTGTCCTCGATAGAAGTAATTTATGAGGCATTCGGTTTAAGATTCCCAGAGCATGTCCGCGTATACACAGCTACAATTGTGCAACTCCGTGTATACCATTTCGCAACTTACGATACAACTTATTACGGACGATAAACTAATAATTGAGAACGAAGTGTGAATGAAGCTACAAGGTTTAATCTTTGGATAGGAGGATAAGATAATATTCCGGAGCACGTTTCATGTGATATTTAACCGTGACAAATTACAATACTCGAGTTATCGAGCATGTGTACTATAGTCTTTAAAAGTAAGGTAAAGCTAGACTATACAGCTATAGTTAAATTTCAATATGAACACTTGTAGTGCAACTCCATGTATACCATTTCGCAACTTACGATACAACTAATTACGGACGATAAACTAATATTTGAGAACGAAGTGTGAATGAAGCTACAAGGTTTAATCGTTGGGTAGAAGTATAAGATAGTAATTCGGAGCATGTTTTGTTTGATATTTAACCGGCGCAAATTACAATACTTGAGTTTTCGAGCATATGCCGGAGGCCGTTTACCGCAAACTCTGTATAAAAGTAAAGTTGGACATAGCTCGTTTACCGCAAACTCTGTATAAAAGTAAAGTTGGACATAGCTAAATTTCAAACTGAACACTCGTTTTACTCTAGATGCTTATATAGATGCAGATGATGATGCATAATAGAGTCTTTAAAGTAAAGTAAAGTAAAGTAAAGTAAAGTAAAGTAAAGTAAAGTAAAGTAAAGTAAGCTATACTATATAGGTAGTTAAATTTCAATATGAACACTCATTTTATTCGAGGCGTTTAGTTAACGCTTCGAGTAAAATGAGTGTTCATATTGAAATTTAACTATACCTGTATAGTCTACCTGTATAGTCTTTTAAAGACTATATTACACATGCTCGATAACTCGAGTATTGTAATTTGTCACGGTTAAATATCACACGAAACGTGCTCCGGAATATTATCTTATCCTCCTATCCAAAGATTAAACCTTGTAGCTTCATTCACACTTCGTTCTCAATTATTAGTTTATCGTCCGTAATAAGTTGTATCGTAAGTTGCGAAATGGTATACACGGAGTTGCACTATTGTAGCTGTGTATACGCGGACATGTTCTGGGAATCTTAAACCGAATGCCTCATAAATTACTTCTATCGAGGACACTGTTGATAATGTTATTTAAAGCTTCGTTGCATGTGGAAGAAACAGCCATAACTTTTACGTTGTTGTGACTGGGTGATTACAACAGTATTCGGTCAATTCCTGGTACAGTAACAGTAACAAACCTTGCGGTTTATTATACATTTCATCTTCCATATAAAACTACTGTCATTGGTATGTCGGCCATGATAACTTACATCATAAGCTTCTCCATAGCTTGCATGGAGTTGCGCTAAGAAAGTTGTATATATGAACATATTTTGCTCTGGGAATCTAACCCAGAACCACGCAAGAATACGTGGTCCTTTCAAGGACAAATTTTGAGTACCATATACAACTTTATTCAACAAGATACGACTGCGCAGAAGCAACAAAATATAGTGCACCACAATCATTGCGACGAAGTCGGCCCTATATAGTAGGACAAATCTAGTCGTTTTTTGGAAAACGACTAGATTTGTCCTACAAATCTAGTTGTTTAGCCCAAAACGACTCGCTGTCGTGCACGAAGGACAGTGCAGTTGTAGTGTAACACTACACTTGCATTGCCCTTCTTGCACGGCAGCTTGTTGTTTTGGGTGGCCCCTGAAATGCAGGTCCCCGGCTGGCAGACATAAGGTAAATGATTAAGTAGAAGAAATTTACTGCAGGTTTAAACGTTCCTTCAGTAGCCTATCGGTACCGGCAACTGTTTTCGAGAGTCACTCACACCCTTTAGGTTCGTCCCTGTGTTGTCCCAAGCGAGGGACGATCCAGAGCAAACGCCAAAGGGCGTGGCTTTTCCCAATACAGTTGCCGTTACCATTCGGCCACGGAGGAAAAGTTAAACACAACCGACAAATCGGACATGTCTTTCCGCACTCATTAGCATGCAAATAAAAAAAACACGCCCAAACGCTCTTCAGGAGCGTTTTTTGAGCGAAATAAAAAATGAAATATAAAAGAAAGAAGTATAAGAAATATCTGAGTTGAAAGTTGTGGCTAAAAACCCTCAATTTAAGATAGAAATTAAGCTTTAAAGCTTCGTAAACAGGAATACAGAAACTTCAATTTTGTACATACGGGATATATATACCATGAATCAATGCTTTGTGACGTCAGTTACAGCATGGCTTCGAGGAACGAAACATCTGAAAACCACGCCAAAATTCTTTATTTTCTGCCAAAATAAAAAGAAATAAGTCAATTAAATGCTACAGAAATTGCGACCAGACCATAATGGACGTTTTGTTAAATTTTGGGCCAAATTGGAAGAGGAATGATGAAGAAATTATTGAGAAATTTCGAAGTTAAATCATGGTGGGCAAAGACAAGATGGCGGACGTCTTCTTCTCCAATCAAGAAAATGGAACGAAACTGCTTCAATGGTGTTTAAAGTCAACAATATGTTATATGTGTTACTCTGTAAGTTATTATATAACTACTCTTAATGTATAAAGCTATTATGCTTTACTTATTTTACTTTTTACTAACTCATTTAATATTTTATCCTATTTTTCTTAAAAAATGTTACCTAAAAATTCGTTCTTTGCGTACATTTCAATACACAACATGATGATTATTATCAAATGATACAGTAGTATTCCATTGCAAATTTTCTGCTAAATATAACCCTGTTCGATAAAAAATTCACAAACACCCCCAGAAATTATATTACAAGTCCCCATTACAAGACAGCCTTAATTTATCTGTAAAATATCGCTATTGTATTTAATATATCTAAAAATTAATCACCTATTTTTTAATTCCCTATAGTGAATCTATATCAAAGCTAAGATAAACCATGGCTAAAGAAACTGAACAGCAAAAGATGGTGAGTTGTTTTCTTTTCTCTGGTAAATTAATTTAGGCGATATATTGCACCTGACTTTAGAAGTTGATGGTTGAAAGAACCCAGCAAAAATGCGCATAAAGTTCGTCTGACATTGATCTAGCACTTTATTGTGTAGCTCATTATGTATGCAGACTCGCACGGTTACGTCATTGTATTGTCACATAGTGTAACATCCTATAAGGCTGGCAACTATTTCACAAATTACATTTACACACATTAATACGATCGCTTGATACAACAAAAGCAACGCAAGTTTCCGAAGCAAAACAAATATACAAAACACTTTGGATATATTTTCTAAATTTATTTATACTTTTTAGAGTTGAAAAAGTTTAGAAGTGCTTAAATTTGTTGAAAAAAAGTTACTTTTCATCGAAATTTTGCTGTAGATACAGTCGGGATGCAAATAGACGGTCATGCATAATGACGTCACAAGTTTTGATGCCCGCGATAAATGCTGATAGTGGCCATTTTGAATTGTTTAATTTTCCCGGGCGATGACTACTATAAAGACCCAGCATTCCTCGCGGGCATGAAGCCTTGGGACGTCATTATGCATAAGGTCTAATGCGATCATCGGAAAAACCATCGGCTTATTTCTTATTGGCTGCTGAACAATCGGAAAATTCCGAGTATAATATATTGCAGTAAATGAACTTTCTTCGGAATTTTCCGATTTTTCAGCAGCCAATAAGAAATGAGCCGATGGATTTTCCGATGACGACATTTGTCCAGCAATTTGCATACCCCGCCTGTCTATAGCAAAATTTAGATGAAACTAACTTTTTAATGAAGAAATTTAAGCACTGCTATAAACTTTTTTCAACTCTAAAAAGTATGAAGAAATTTGCTCTCAGAAATTTGCGTTACTTTTGTTGCTTCAATATGTTGCGTAAATGTATTGGGTGAAAGAGTTGCCAGCCTCAGGATATTATACTATGTGACAATACAATGACGTAATCATGCGAGTCTGCAGGCGCAACCTCCGTCGCAGGGACGTTCCACCCAAAGAGACCCTGGGTACGAGGATGAGCCAGGCGAACTTTATGCGCATTTTTAAATGTTTTTAATTAACTGTAACGCATTTTTAAGTGAATACATATATTTTCTGGGTTGCCTATGATATAGTTGCTTTTCAACAAGTAACAATTGTTCAAAAGTCTGCCCAATATCGTAAAATTTTCTCTTGCCGTTCTTTTATTTTTTCCTAAAATTTTTATTGCATATTTTTAGGTGGAGTGATATGAAGGCAACAACTGGACGACACAATTCAAGCGAGAGCAAAGAGGAACAAGCAGATGAGAAAGTGGTAGAAGACGTCGACAGAATGACGACCAAAAGAAGCCACAACTATCCAAAGATGATAGCAAATGTACGATATGTCACTTCATTTATGTTCTACACAATTAAGAGAATTGAAGAACCGCGACCAACGTACAAACAGAAGCAATGACGATGCAAAGATACAGTAAATGTAGGTATTGCTGGTGCAATAATTTAAGTAAATAAACCATATATTTAAATACACATGAAAAAAGTTCTCGATACTGATTGAAGTACAGTGCCAAAAAAGAAATACAGGGGCAAAACGAAATACTTCGAAAAAAGTTCACACCCCCTCCGAAATTATATTACAAGTCCCCCTAAGACAGGCTTAATTTATCTCTAAAATGTCGCTATTGTATTTAATATATCTAAAAATTAATCACCTATTTTTTAATTCCCTATAGTGAATCTATATCAAAGCCAAGATAAACCATGGCTAAAGAAACTGAACAGCAAAAGATGGTGAGTTGTTTTCTTTTCTCTGGTAAATTAATTTAGGCGATACATTGCACCTGACTTTAGAAGTTGATGGTTGAAAGAACCCAGCAAATATATGTATTCGCTTTAAAATGCGCATAAAGTTCGTCTGACATTGATCTAGCGCTTTATTGTGTAGCTCATTATGTATGCAGACTCGAACGGTTACGTCATTGTATTTTCACATAGTGTAACATCCTATAAGGCTGGCAACTATTTCACAAATTACATTTACACACATTAATACGATCGCTTGATACAACAAAAGCAACGCAAGTTTCCGAAGCAAAACAAATATACAAAACACTTTGGATATATTTTCTAAATTTATTTATACTTTTTAGAGTTGAAAAAGTTTAGAAGTGCTTAAATTTGTTGAATAAAAAGTTAGTTTTCATCGGAATTTTGCTGTAGATATAGTCGGGATGCAAATAGACGGTCATGCATAATGACGTCACAAGTTTTAATGCCCGCGATAAATGCTGGTAGTGGCCATTTTGAATTGTTAATTTTCCCGGGCGATGACTACTATAAAGACCCAGCATTCCTCGCGGGCATGAAGCCTTGTGACGTCATTATGCATAAGGTCTAATGCGATCATCGGAAAAACCATCGGCTTATTTCTTATTGGCTGCTGAACAATCGAAAAATTCCGAGTATAATATACTGCAGTCGATGAACTTTCTTCGGAATTTTCCGATTTTTCAGCAGCCAATAAAAGATGATGGATTTTCCGATGATGACATTTGTCCAGCAATTTGCATACCCCGCCTGTCTACAGCAAAATTTCGATGAAAACGAACTTTTTAATGAAGGAATTTAAACGCTGCTAAACTTTTTTCAACTGTAAAAAGTATCAAGAAATTTGCTCTCAGAAATTTGTGTTAATTTTGTGCTTCAACATGTTGCGTAAATGTATTTTGTGAAAGAGTTTCCAGCCTCAGGATATTATACTTTATTATATAGTAGAGAGTGAGATAGTGAGAAATACACAGTAACATATTTTCCATATCTTCACTAGTGAAGATATCGATCATGTGACTTTTAGTATTGATACAATTTTGTGCTTGGGACTATATAATAAACACTACATTACACGGTGGCTTGAAGATATGACTTTCATCTTCTCGTGTTAAAAACAATATTTTACTCACTCGCTGCGCTCGTTCGTAAAATATTGTTTTCACCACTCGGAGATAAAAGTCATATCTTCGCGCCGCCGTGTAATATCCTCTATATATGACAATACAATGACGTAATCATGCGAGTCTGCAGGCGCAACCTCCGTCGCAAGGACGTTCCACCCAAAGAAACCCTGGGTACGAGGATGAGCCAGGCGAACTTTATGCGCATTTTTAAATGTTTTTAATTAACTGTAACGCATTTTTAAGTGAATACATATATTTTCTGGGTTGCTATGATACTAGTTGTTTTTCAACAAGTAACAATTGTTCAAAAACTCTAACATACATCGTAAAATTTTCTCCTACCATTCTTTTAAAATTTTTTCCTAAAATGTTTATTGCATATTTTTAGGTAGAGTGATATGAAGGCAAGAACTGGACGACACAATTCAAGCGAGAGCAAAGAGGAACAAGCAGATGAGAAAGTGGTAGAAGACGTCGACAGAATGACGACCGAAAGAAGCCACAACTATCCAAAGATGATAGAAAATGTATGATATGTCACTGTTATTTATGTTCTACACAATTAAGAGAATGCTATTTATTGTTTATGCATTACTCATTAGGTATGCCACCGCATTTCATATGTGTACTATAATCACTCTCATTCTCGCATTTGCATGCAAGTCGTATCGTTTATTTACAACTTAAGTCAAATTTAGCGTTCAAACCATTTGCATGCAAGTCCTATCGTTGCGCTTCTTAACAGAATTGTTTCCCTTTTTATGGTGATTTACTGTACATTGAGCGGACCATGATGGATCATCAACAGAAATGAAGAATCGTGACCAACGTACAAACAGAAGCAATGACGATGCAAAGATACAGTGAATGTAAGTTTTGCTGGTGCAATGCTTATGCAATAATTTAAGTATTTTTTCAAACCAAATATTTAAATATACATGAAAAAACTTATTACATTATTTACTGATTGAATTACAGTGCCAAAAAGAAATACAGGGCCAAAACGAAATATTTCGAAAAAAGCAAAATAAAACACATTTTGACTGCTTGGGTCGTTTGAGTGGGTCGGTGGGTAAATGATTTACTTCTAATGTTTCGTGCCTGGAATCGAAGTGACCATGAATTTGCTTCTACATAACTTTTTCATGTATATTATAAAAAGTAATAGTATGGTTTCTCATGCAATTTGGAAAACATACACTCGTGAGTTTTTAAACACTTCAAATTGCACTCGTACTTCAGACTCATGCAATTTCGATCGTCTTTGAATAACTCACTCGTGTATTTTTTTTTCAAATTGCACTCGCAACCGTACAAATGCGTATACCAACAACTATAATTCTGTACGATATTTAAGTATCATGCACTATCATTATTTCGCTTTGTTTGGGAATTCAGGAATTTTGTCCGCGCTGCTCAATAATTTAGGCGCATTCGAAAAATTATTTTAAAAGTTTTCGAGTTCTTAATTAACTGTTCTTTTCTGGTGAATAGTAGATTTGCAACTTCGTATTCGCAAACATGTACTGGACCTTTCTTCGTTCACTAGTCAATGTATATTTTTGATAGGAAAATTCGCGATTTTGCGTCGGAAACCGACCATTCCCGACCTATAGGCTAAAGTTACGTAAAAGCTTGATTTTTATACATTTTTGTTTCCGAACTTTCGTATACCTTTCCCTCCTTCCCAACGAAGCATTAAATAAATTTTTTTTTTCAGTAGAAAAACTAGGCCAAAAAACAAATAAAACGCTCAAAAATCAAATGTGATAATTATCCTCCCCAGGTCTCCTATCTGTTCACCGCGCTAGTTTTGACGCATTCGCAGACAAAATTCTTACCTTTTTGTCATTTGAACAAGACGTAATAGCTGATCGTATGATGGCAACACAATTTCGTCCAACCCCTTAGCGCCCACTGGATATTATCCTCCAACATGGTTGCCGTGACGTCACATGAAACACTCTATTTCAGCTTACACCTTGACCTTCTATTTTAAATTTCGGCGCTTTTTCACACGAGAAGACTGGGACCCACGTGTCTTGGAGGCGGAGCGGAGGATGGGCGAAAGCGTGTGACGTCATACTTACCAAATGCAAGCCCAAAATTGACCAAAATCTGCCGTGTAAAGGGCTAGGTCTAGGCTATCATCGACATTATTAATTATATATACATCAATATTTCATGTTTCAAATGATCAAGTAATATTACCACTAATATTATTATTAGTGTAATATTATAATATTAATAGTGGGTTCTTCTCTACCAAATATAACTCATGATCGAATCCTACTTCATGGACTCATGGATACTTTTTTAATTTCAAAAGGTGATGTGATGAAACGTTGATGTGATGAAAAGAGATGATGAAAAGACCAAAAAGAGCCACTCACGAATGGCATGGAGCCGAGAAAAGAATGGCGATTCGCAACAATCGGAAACCACAACATTGCAAATATGAAAAATTTTACCAATGTAAGTTAGTTAAAGACAAAATACTTATTTAAAGGTCGAAGGGGATTCAAGTGAATACAATGATTTTCTCTCTGAAACTAAACATGCTACGAGTTTGGCGAATTTTTCGACTTTGTTTTCCAATTTTCGGAGTATGGGAATAACTGCCCTGAAAATCAGGTAAAACGTTTGGATAAACTTTCAAAAACGCGACAACGCACTGTTCTTGCGAAGAGCTAGAAGACTCGATTATGGAATATGGTGACGTATCATTTCACAATTTTTTTTAAAACAACAAAAAAGTTTCCAAAATTGATAGTAGAGAACTGTTTGTATAAAAAAAATCGAAGCAACAATACCTTAAAGTACGAAATCTTGCCTGAAATATTTTCGATTGTAGTCTTTTCTAAAAACAAAATATTAATCCTTAGGTTAATGTAAGATGAACATGGCTTGGAATCTAGCACCAAGTATTTCCTCTTTTTCATCGTCAGTTGGTGTTGATAATAAAATAACTGTGAGATGCGGTCCCTAAGTCTTGTATTCGCAATGAAATCAACATATGATAAAACAAGCAACTCCATTTCAAGCGTTAAAAATTAAGAATTGGAGTGGATTTATTTTTCGTGTGTTTAATTCCCATGGGAATATACTATACTCTGTTTTTATCAGGGCGCTTATATATACAGGGTGTCTCAAAAAACAACAAAATCATTGAAATTACGTATTGTTCGAATTTCAATGCCGTAACACAAAGGATTTTGACAGGGTGATTAATTTGTTTTAAAAAATTAAAATATCTTTGTAAAGTGAACGTTTGTTTGCTCATGGGAATTTAAAAATGCTTCGTAAATTGTAATATGCGTAATATGCATTCGTGGGTTTAGTACTTTATGCCTGACATAACAAGTTTACGCTGAGTATTACCATTCATTATAGCAGTTATGTCAATCTTTTATGCACTCGTGGGATTAACTTAGTGCTAGGGCATTGAATATCGAACAATACGTCAATTTCAATGATTTTGGGTTTTTTTTAGACACCCTGTATAGGCGCCCTGGTTTTTATGCTAATTTTTTTATTTTGCGCAAAAGGTATTTTGCAATTTTATTTTTTTCCATATTTTTCAATTCCCAGGGGAATATATTATGCTTTGTTTTCATGTAGATGTTGATTTCATTGTGGAAAACTGACTTTATAATGAATCCTCTTTGATTAAATATGATAAGTATCTTGTTACTTGTAAGCAGGAACAATGGAACAATCAAGCCATGTTTGTGCGCGTTAAAGCAAATTACGGAAGTGGTTTGAGAGCAGCTGCGACGTGCCATGCAAATGATCAACAAGGCGTTCCGGTTAAATAAGTATGAGAATTGCGGTTAAGTCTCTTTCGATCTGTTTGAACTATATAGATAAACAGTACTATATTTATGCTCACTAAATTAGCGACCAGTTTAGCGACATTGTAATTTTAATTTCGTTTCGATTTTAAATTCTTATGAAAAAGTTTTTAAAATAATTCTATGCATTCTCATGCTTATTTAATCGAGCCTTTGGTTTAGGTAAGTTTAAGGTTTGTATTTATTTCGGACCAGTTAACAAAACTCAAGCCCATGCCCTTTCAGTTAAGATTTTACGTTTCGAACCAGAATCCAAAACTCAGTCTAAGTGGGTTATAGGATAGCTAGTGATAACGTAATTTATCTTTTTATTTTGCTTTTTTTGTTTATAACGTAATTTATTAGCTAAATGTATGGAGTGCGAGAGTGTGCGCCGTGTGTATAGGATGCATGGGGTTAGGCTAAACTAAAGGAATTAAAATTTTGAGAGCATATTTAAAGAGAAAATATATCTTTTCTGAACAAAAGGACTAATTTCATAATATCAGCAAAATTTGTCGAGTTTTCTTTAATTAAACGAAAATTATAGTAAAGCATACATAGAAGGAAAATCCGGGTTTCGAGGTTTTGTATATTTTTCTATGTAAATTTCATGTATAGAGGCAAGTAAGAAACTGACCTGTTTGTATACGCGGCTTTTCTTCTGATCGTCAACCTTTAATTTATCTGTTTACGTTTGGTCTAAAATATTCAATTAATTAAATTAATTCTGAATATTTTATCAAAATATTAATTCCTTCAGTTTTAAGGGTGGGCAGTTCGGGTTGGTGGCAGGTTGGGCAGTTGTGAGTGTCTGTGTGATGGTGAGGAAAGGGGAAGTTACGAATGGAATGCAGGTAGCTTAGGACCGAGGCAGACAGCTTAGGACCGAGGCAGACAGCTTAGGACCGAGGCAGACAGCTTAGGATTGAGGCAGGTAGGCAGTTGGTAGGAATCAGTGGGGGGCACTTGTCATTTCGACCATGGGATTCAAAATTTGCATGTCGAGTATTTGTTACTAATGCTTGTTGATTTACATTTGCTAGGTATGCGCGTGGCTGCTCTCAAGAGAAGATCGACTTAGCAATTTGCATTATTTTGCATTTGCAAGGTTGGTCTTCTCTTCGCCCCGCTACCCCGGCTGGCTCTCCGAGTGCTACTTCTACTTTGAGTAGAAGTACTTTTACTATGTAGTAGAAGTACTTCTGCTTGAAGTAGAGGTGGCACTTGGGGAGCCGGCCGGGGTAGGGGGATTTTTTTTATTTTTTTTTTCAATTCCCATGGGAATTGAATTTTTAATTAAAAAGGAGTCTCTTGTATAATTAATGAACAATTTATTGAAAAGAATTGTAATTACAAATTGAATAACAATAAAAAGAGAACAACCACTGCACACTTATTTAAATAACAATAGAAGAAAACAGAACATGGCACAAAGAGAACAATTAACATTGTGTTCATCACAAGTGAATAAGCACAAGTGAAAACACAACATTAAAAGACTTGTTTGCCCGCGAATTAACATTAAAAAGTTAATTCTTGAGGAAACAAGAGAACCTGGTCTTTTCAAGATAAATGTTTATACTTCAAAATAAATATTGTAAAACAACTGTGACGGAGAAATCAAAAGCGTAACACCAGGTTGTTTTACAAAGAAAATATATGGCTCAAAGACGAAGTAAATCGAACATGCTTTTACTTTTTTGAATAAAACTGTTTTTGGTAAAGTGACCAAAATGTTCACTTGAGTATGGAAAATAATGATTTTATCGCGATGTTTTGATGCTAAGAGAAGTCCATTCGATGTAATGTGAGATCAGTTGTCAAGTGGTTGGCAAGAAATAGACCATATGCATAATGACGTCAAAAGGCCCGGTGCCCTTGATGCCCACGAGGAACGCTGGTCTTAGTAGTCATCGCCCAGTAAGATCAAACAATTCAAAATGACCACTATCAAAATTTTCCAGGGCGATGACTATTAAGACCAGCATTCCTCGCAGGCATCAAGCCTTGTGACGTCATTATGCCGCATAAGGTCTATTGTGGTTGACAACAAATTGCATTGCCATTGGCATTGCTCGAAGCAAATTAATTTCCTCAAAGTACCTTAACATTTTGACAATGCATTGACAGCATACTTCAGTAAACTCAAAAATGATATTTTTAAACATCGAAACATTACGATTAAATCATTGGTTCCATACTCAATTGAACATATATATAAGAACATTTCTTTCAAGTGCAAAAAACATTTCGTTCAAGAAATATTTAAGAATTTGAAATTATCCTGCGGTCTTTCAGAGCCATATATATTTGAGCGTCGTTGTTAACCTGACAACTTTGAATTGATTATATATAATGTTACAATAATTCAAGTGATGAAAATGCAGTTCAACAAAATTTTAAAAGAATGTTATTTCTCCAATTGCGATTGATTTTTCAAACAAAAATTCAGTTTCAATTTGCTTTGCTTATGAAAATGGTACATTTATCATCTTCGATAAATGCAATAAAATAATACACATTGATTCACTATTTTACAAAAAAATATCTCCTAAATTTCACTTAGGGAAAAGTTGTCCTGTTTTATAGGCCTATTATTATATTTTTAAAAACACTTCAGGAAATATTGTTGATGCAAAACATGTAGAGACCATGTCCAGAAACACACAAAATATGGTTGAACTAAACTTTCAAATGTTCATAAAATATTTTCTTATTATTTTACACTCTTATTTATATTGGTGAAAACCAAGAGGAAATTTTCAATTGAAAAAGAGCAGATTGTTTTGTGTAAGGTTTTGGGTATACTTTGTTAACTCAAAAGTAGACAAAAACAGTTTTGCTCAAGTCCTCACAAGGAATAACCAGTTCCATACAATCTTTAGAATCTCTCTCAACAAAAAATATTATAATGCATTTTCATCATTTTTTAGTATCAACTAATATTTTTAAAGCATACCAAACACAAGCATCAAAAGACATATACAGTAGTAGCTGTTGTCGATTTAACATATGAAATTTCACTGAAAGATTGAGTTTTGGTCAATTTTGGACAGAATTGTTGTCAGGTTAAAAACAGACCTTTTTGAAGTATAAACTTACCTTTACATACCGGTACTCGTTGAAAAGACCATGTTCGAGTGCCAATGTAAACCTGTTTGCTTATATTATTATTACGACTATTATAACACACCATTACAAAGTGGAACTATTTGAAAATAATGTTGAACTGAAGAAAAGAAATACATGTAACATAGAAATTAAACTAACAAATTAATTAATTTTAATTGCCAAACAATTATTAAACACAACCAGCCAATAAAAATTATCAATAAAATTCTCATCTCACTGATCTCAGTATTCCAAACCAAAGTTGCAAAATTAATTGAATCTGATTTGAAATAAAATATGAAATTCAAGCTTAAAAAATTTCACACTTAAATGTTGATTGTAGGTCAGATTATTTAAATGAAAATAGAATTTTAATTTTTAAAATCTGGAACTTTTTAATCAGACTATAAAATTTGGTACATAAAGAGCATCTCAGTCATTGCATTTGAGGAATACTAAAAATATGGTTAATTTAATTCCATGCTTGAATTTTGATTCAAATCTTATCAAATTATGCATTGATGAACACATAGCACAAAGAACTGTCGATCTTATCTTCAGCCTCAATATTCCAATTTTTGGATTGCTTGATGAAACAATTGATATATACATTTGAATGCTGATTGTTTTTCATTCCCTATAATACAAAACATATTCCAAAGAAAATCATCCTGTAGTCTGGTTGTGGTTTTCCTTGCCATGCACGAGAATCAATTTTCTTTTATTTTCTCCATCTCACATTAACCCCCAAAATTATTAAGTACAGTTTGCTGAGCTTCAGTTCATCCTTATTCAAATAAGTTCCACTTTGTAATGAAATATAAAGGCAGTGTTTGTTTTAAAGTTGGGAAAGTTTTAAAAAATCACAAGGTTTGTTCCGAAATTAAAACTTTGTTGAAAACCACAATATGGTTGGCACAAGAATAAAAAACCCCAACTGAAGTACACAACCCTCCTATAAGTCAGTACTGTATAGAACCGCCTTGTTCCTCAACAAATCCATTTTATTTATGTCCAGGAATTGATCTTCAATTGATCACTATTTGCTTTTTGTAAGATTCAATATTTGACGACTCGAAATAACATCCATAATCAACATTGAAAGAAACATATTGTGATTTTCAGATTAACTTTCCAAACTTTCAACAACCACTAAAAGTCCACTTAAACAAAGAGAAGATTGAGATGGAACATAAGTTTAAAAACCACCTCAATCTTCTCAACGTTTAACTGATGTAACAAAGCCAAATACTGACAAACTTTTCATTTTTTATATTCGACAAAACTTTGGAAATATGTAGAAACAACTATGTTCTCAGATAGAACACCGATAAACACAAATTTATATATTCTGTATTTTATAATTTAGCTATTATGCCAAACAGAAAAAATGCATGTCCAAACCGAATCATCACTGTTAATTCAACAAAATTTTTCAAAACACAGTTTGTCATTTTCTGGTTTGCTCATAAAAATGCTTATAATATGCTTTGAAAATGATAGACTTTCTGTGATCAGTGACAACACAAAACTTAATCAAGTAATTGAGGGACCGCAAAATTGTAAGTAAAGATTGTGTTTATTATTTTGTTGTATTTTGTGTCATAAGTAGCATGGTAATGTTATTTTTGCAAAATTCTGCTGGGATTATTGGACTACTGATCACAAGCAATCACATAATGTTCAAAACATTTCATATAAGATAAGAAAATATGAAGACCTTTTATATACTTTCCAATGACAGTGTTCATTTTTGTGATCAAAAACACTTCAGCCAACAACTTGAGACATTCTTTGAAATTGCAACACACATCTAGAAAATTTAGAAAACTCACTATTGAGAACATGAAACAAATTAATAATTACAAACACAATTATCCAAGAAATACAAGGAGAAGGTTAGAAATAATTAGAAGAGAAATCATTTACTGTACCTCAGGATCTTGGAATGTGTCTTTTTTTCATAATCATGAGGTCTTGCGATATTCTTGGAACCTTTGATGATCTAATTCTTGCATTGTACATCTACAAAAATTTATGAGAATTTTACTGAGGGTTTGAATAGTTTGGTTAATCTATGTTTGCACGCTGCGATTAATAGTGTACAATTTCTGGCGTATTTCATTAAGTAAACACACATAAACTGGCTATTATTATTAAATTTGTCACAAATATTTACAATGACACTGATAAACAATATACATAACAATTAGCTACAAGACAACACACGTGACTGGAATGTGGAACAGCACTTACGTCCCAATTAATACCTCACCCCATATATACTTCATAGGCACTTTCTCGGTGTGAGAACAAACGAAAGCTTAACACTAGTCTGACCTTGATCATTATTTAAATTCTACTGCATTTGAAATTTCTTTTTAACGACATGGCAATGAACTATGGTGCCAGCACTCATTTTAATACACCAGAATACAAATCGTACATGGCAAATCGTAGCGTGTAAATGGGTCATTCCAGAAAAGATCCACACTCCCACCCCAGAGGAAATTTTTGCTGTCCAGGGGGGAGGGGAGAAAAAATTGTTTCTGATAATTGTAAGTGTATTAGGACATCAGAAGGGGGGTAAAGCCAAAAAAATATGTGGGTTTCCTGACCCTACCTAGCTTTTGGACGTCTAAATCCTGACCCTAAACTTTTCTATTGGATCATGTTTGTAAGTGTTTCCAGTTTCCACTTAGAGGAAAAAGTTTGTGGAAAATTAAAATTTGAGGCAATATTAGGGAAATTTATCTTTGCATGTGAAAGCACTGACTAAACAAAATGGTGTCCGCTTGTTCAGAAAATGAAAAAAAAAGTTTAAAAAAAATATTAAAACCGACCTACCCTACCTAAGTTTTTATAGGAAGAAACCGGAAACCCACATATTTTTTTTTGGCCTAAGGGGGATTAACTTCCTCCTCAGAGCCTGAAACAAAACAATATCCGGTGCTTCTGGTTTTCCAGCCAACCCTATTTGGCTCTGCATTTTCTTCTAGATGTGGTTGCCAGCACATGTCAAAAAAGGCTTTACACTGCTACTGGTGCATATTTTTGAGCCTGGAGTAGATGTGGTTCAAAAGAACAATCTTCTTTTCTAACCACTAGGCAGCTTACCGAGAAGCCCCAGCTACCGAAGACCACACCTCCTAGCTTTTCACTATCAAAATTTACACCAGCCTGCAGTGAGGTCAAGAAACACAATTCTGGATTTTGCCTTATTGGTATTTTCACTTCTTAGTTTTATTTTGAAAAGCAAGGCCTTTTTTCATATAAACGAACAAAAACACCATATTGCTAAAATATTTTGTCGCAAGATTGAAATTGTGGGACGAATATTTCTATTTCACCAGCTTGTACCAAGCGCCTCAATAGAACTGTATACAGCATTCCATATAAAAATTTTCTTCAAGAACTCGGATAACAATTTATTTCGACAACTAAAACAATTCTAGATCTTTGTTAGTCTTTTTACTCACTTGATGGCCAATAATTATGAATTAAAACACGGTTTAAAGTTCGACAATCGCCCATAAAGCGAACCACGTGGAAAGCAGAAGCACAAACTTTATGCCGACATAATCGCATTAAATTCGGGCTCGATGTCCTAAATTTCCATCTATATTGGTAATCTAAGTACTCTACTACAAAGATTGATATTAAATAAGGCATATTACCTTCCAATAAGGGTAAATTTGATAAAAAAGTGTCCTCCATTTTTCTTTCTTGCTTCTTCTTCATCACGCGGTAAAAAAACTAAAAAAATTTAAAATTCGGAAATGCCCGGCACTCCGTCGGGATCTCGGCGCTGTACGATGCAAGTCGACAAATTCCGAACTATTTTAAAATGACAGGGGGGGTCTGATTCCAATCATAGAGATTATAAACATAGATATAGGAGGTCTCCTATATCTATGATTATAAATAACACTAGAGGAGTACAAATTCAAGTCCCGGATATAAAATCGTGCTCTGATTGGCTGATTTGAAACTCGTCACCAATGGAAACACGAATACACATCCGGGACTTAAATTTGCCCCCCAATAGCCGCGTTCCCTTTTTTTGACTGAATTAAGATTACAATGCCTCCTCTAGTGTTATTTATAATCTCTATGATTCCAATGGCATTCTCGTACCCAGAGCCCTTCTTACGCGCGGTCTAAAAGCTTAAGGGATGAGTTTAAATGTCAAATTTGCTAAGATTATTTGAACCCTTTTCACTCTTGAAAAAGCTAGGGCAAAAAAGTAAGGCTATTATAGCCTTAAACTTTTCGTCCATTTTCAGCCACTTTTTCTATTTTTTTGCCTCTTTTTCAAAAACGAAAAAAATGGCTAAAAATGCGCGAAAAGGCTATAGTTTATACCGTTACTTTTTTCCATCCCCCCTTTTCAAAAATTGACGAAAGGCCTTACTTTTTTGCCCCTTTCTGGGCGCTATTTGACAATCTGGGCAACAGTGATTGTCTTGATTTATCTATAACTTCGACATTCAAATTTCAGAGATGAATGGTTGCGGATTGCTGGAAAAGCTCAAATATGGCTGACAAAACAGAATCTTCCAGAAGGATGTTCTATTCATGTTTTACGTGAAAAAGCAATGGTATTTCTCTCTTGTCGACTTTATTGAACTTTAATGTTGGTAATAATTGATATAGTCATAATTGGTAGTTCGGACACTTTGAAATGAAACTTGGCCGTCAGAATGGTCCTTCGGAAGTTTCAAGAAACATTTGAATTAAAAACAATCCAGACTTAATAACTGACCATTGTTGCCCGAGGTTTTTAAGGTAAAGTAATACGAGCAACGAAATTGCAGCAACTTGCAATAAAATCTCATTTCAACGCATGTTAATTGTAATGTCCGCATGTAAGTTGCAACGAGACAACATTGATAAAAATTTCCAATTAACGTGCGTTGAAATCAGATTCTATTACAAGTACCTACAATTTTGTTGCTCGTATTACTTTACCTTTAATCATTAGTAACTTTAAAACTGTGGCAATTGATACACCAGGCGGAAACCTTAGTTTAAAGATAAAGAGCAGAGCCCAGCAAATAACTTTAAAGCCAATATGTTTGGCTTTAAATTTTTTTGCTGGGCTCTGCTCTTTATCTTTAAACTATCATTAGTAACTTAGTAGACACAGTAGTTTTCAAACAGACAAAAGAAATGTTGAACGTAAGATTTCAAATATTTATTCAATGTCTATTTATAGTCTAAATTTTGAATTAATTTCATTCATGGATCTACAGGGTGTATCAAAATAAACTGAACAGATTTGAAATTGCTCTCAATTTCGCAAAACACCTATTTGTATCCGGTTTTTTATATATATAGCTTCTTTGGGTACTTATAATGT
>CACRXK020004218.1:21305-32667 GCA_902702795.2 Paramuricea clavata
CCCTACAGTTATAGTCCAGTTTAAAACATTTATATAGCTCAGACGTAATCCTCGCGACTCTCGCGTGGAATCTTCGTGGTCGGGTAAAAATCTTGAAACAAGCCGCGGGAAGTTGTTTTTGTATTTTTATCTACAAAGAAAACGCCAGTTTTTTATTATAATCCTAAACTTTTCAACATTCGAACAGTACGTATTTTGTTAGCTAGTTTTTTATCTACCTTCTGTGTTTTTTTTTTTATATATTTAATACGTTTCAGTACTGTGTCACGGACTGAAAATTATTATATTTTATACTGTCTTCAAGGCACTCCTGAACTATCACTGAAACTTACGTAAATCCTGTCATTCAACTCAGTTCACATGTACTTTTTTATTTGCTGAATCCAATAAAACTACAGGGTGTATCAAAATAAACTGAACAGATTTGAAATTGCTCTCAATTTCGCAAAACACCTATTTGTATCCGGTTTTTTATATATATAGCTTCTTTGGGTACTTATAATGTCAAATAATGAAAAAAAATTCCCGAACTCAAATTTTGTGAACCAGGGGGGGTGTGTCTTTTCCAAGAAATTAAAAATGGCTCGCGCACAAAATTTAAAAGCTGTAATCATATTGTGACTTAATAGATGGAATATTTGTCGGGTTTTTAATTACTGTACAAAATTTCAGACAATTTGGTTGAGTTTAAGCCCTTTAACTATTCATTTTGTTCTAAAAAATCAGCCTTTCGCATGCTTAATTAATACCTTTACTTAATTTGCATATTGCTGACATATGCAAATTAGGCAAATGCATTAATTAAGCATGCAAATAGCTGATTTTTACTGAAAAATGTAACTTTGCGTGAATAATTAAGGAGTTTAAACTAAACCAAATTGTCTGAAATTTTGTACAGTAATTAAAAACCCGACAAATTTTCCATCTATTAACTCAAAATATGATTTCAGCTTTTAAATTTTGTGCGCGAGTCATTTTTAGTTTGTTGGAAAAGACACACACCCCTGGTTCACAAAATTTGAGTTCGAGAAATTTTTTTCATTATTCTACATTATAAGTACCCAAAGAAGATATATATACAAAAAACCGGATACAAATAGGTGTTTTGGGAAATTGAGAGCAATTTCAAATCTGTTCAGTTTTTTTTGATACACCCTGTATAATGCAGACAGTTACGAGTTGTTTTATACGAAAAGTCAAACTCTACTTGAATGTTTTGAAAAGGTTTCACACCGATTTTCACAACAAAACTAAATTTAAGAAACGTTGGATTAAGTCAGTGCGTTATTGTGTTCTCAATGTTTTGTATTTTGAATATATATATATCTTTTATTTTCATTTCAAACTAAGTAAAAAATATCTGTGTGATACATATAAGCCAAAAACTCGTAGAGAAAATTGCTAAAAAAGCCAACTATAAACCGTACGCGTTTCGTGTTCCTCACGCAAATAGTGATCATGTCGAATCGATATTTTGTCACGTCAACAGTTTCAACTGGATTTAGGGCTATTTTTCTCGCGTTTCCTTCGGTGAAAATTTTTTAAACTTTGCACGTTTGCTAAGCATGACGAATCGCCAAACATATCAAAATTTCAAGAAATTCTATAAGACAGATTTTTTGTAGTCGTTATTCATGAATATCTCAAAACCTGCCTTATAAACATCGCTTCAAATTTTAATATGTCATTCCCCTTTCAACCATAAATCTTAAAAAAAAAATTCAGAAAAATTGACCGAAGGAAAAAAAGATATTGCCGTTTGATTGTAAAATTAGACAATAAAAGTGCAAAAGATGAAACGTCATGGTTGCCATGGCAACACTAACACTGTTCCTATTTGTTCATATGTCGACAGCAGAAGACTTCTGAACTTTCCTGGAAATGATTATATTGCCCTGTCTTAAGTGTGTTCAATATAAATTTGGTTCAAAACGAAGGTTACCTAAAATACTTAAAATTTTAGAAAACTGTAGGGAGCCACCTTAAGTCCTTTAACTATTCATTTTTTCCTAAAAAATCAGCCTTTCGCATACTTAATTAATGCCTTTACCTAATTTGCAGATTGCTTACATATGCAAATTAGGCAAAGGCATTAATTAGCATGCAAATTTTAGTTGATTTTTAGGAAAAAATGTACGTTTGCGTGAATAGTTAAAGGGCTTAAACTAAAGCAAAGTGTCTGACATTTTGTTTCCATCTATTAACTCAAAATATGACTAGAAAATACATGCATGCAAAAACCCTCGCCTTGCTGACAAAACCATTGTATTTTCCGAACATGAAGTATCTAAAGTAGTTGCCATGGTAACACGATAATTTTTTAAGAATATTCGGTTATCATTCCATGTTTCGCGCACCAATATAGGTTAGGGTTAGGTATTAGGGTTAGGGTTAGGGGTTAGGTTAGGGTTAGGTTTAGGGTTGGAGTTAGGGTTAGGGTGTGTATATATGTGTATGGAGCTATCTAGTGAACTTTTCAATACATTATAATATCCAATACATAACGTTTACTATATTAGTGCGCGAAACATGGAACACTTACCGAATATTCTTACAAATGAAAATCGCCTAAAAATATCACTTTTAATTACAAAATTATCAATTTCCCAACTTATTTATGTTACGTATGTAATTATACATACTACAAGCTTCAATTTAAGGTAAAATTCAACCTCAAACAATTCCCAAACGTTTTAAAGTGTTCTTTAATCTTTATAAAACTAAACTGCCTTTAACTATTAAATGGCTTTATCGATAAACTTTGAGTTTGCAATAAAATGACTTCAAATTCTCGCTTGCAAATAACTTTGGTCTTTGCTTTATTTTTTTTTAAAAAAATTCAATATAATAAAAAAGGGAATCAATATTAAAGATACACTGAAATTATATGCTGTATTGTTAATAGTTGTTTCATATACGCAAAATCGTCGGGTTTTAAAGCCATTATAAAATCAATATTTAAAACAAACTTACCTTCGTTAACGTCGGCTCCCTTCTTTTAGCTGATTCTTTCGCCCTTTCTTTCTTGAAATTTACAAAATCTTGCAGAAATACGAGCAAAAATAAAGAATATTTGCAAGAAATTTAATCATCAACTCATCAAATCAAGAAATGTTTGGCTTGTTTGCTATTTCGCTGTCGTCATGCAGCCGTTATAATGCAAACTTTAAATTGGACCAATCAGTGTCCGTTATTCATGACAGTCCGCCATATTTTTGAGATCAGTGAGGATGACCACCCATCATTGGTGACCGACGCCCGCGCTCATTGATGAACTTTAGACTTCGCTAATGCTTTCTTTTTTCCCGGGTGTAAATAGCCGGGGGGAATTAGTACCCTCGCACGGCGCTTCGCGCCGCCGGCTCGGGGATTAAAGCTTTTAAATTTCGTGCGCAAGCCATTTTTAGTTTGTTGGAAAAGACACACTCCCCTGGTTCACAAAATTTGAGTTCGATAAATTTTTTTCATTATTCTACATTATAAGTACCCAAAGAAGCTATACATATAAAAAAACTGGATACTAATAGCTGTTTTGCAAAATTGAATACACCCTGTATAATACCTTATTGAATTCTGATCGTTTAATTGGCTGTGTATGGTCACGTGATATTGGATAGAAAATTCACTTCCCAAGAGTGCAATGGAATACGTTCCATTGCACTCTTTGCGAGTGCAATTGTACTATACGTTTATTCCATTGCACTCTTTGTGATTTCGATCCTGGTTATATGTAATGAATGTATTTAATATATAATCTTTGTTCACTGTTCAAAATGCACGCACGTCATTGGTCAAAATCGATCACGTGTGTTTTTGTTACCTGGCAACAACGAATCCTGCGAATGCGTTATTGACAATAACGCATACAAAATGTGCATTATTGAAAATGGCTGCCAGCGAGGCTGCCTGCTCAAGGTTTGCTGGAGTCGATGAGCAAAAAATTAATCAGATTATAGAGAATGCAATACCTAAAAATACGAAAAGACAAACAAGCTGGAGCATTGCTATCTTCAGAGGTCAGTAAACCAAGCAAAAACTTATATTATTCGCCATTTTTCCGTGGTGTAAACAAGTGCTCGAAAAGTTGCATACAAGCAGTGAACTCAGATTATATATTAAATGGGTTAGAGACTGTAAAGTTCGTGTTTTGTTTACAAATATACGCAATTGCTGATCGTAGAATGAACTCGAAGTTTTCAATACTGCAATCGGCTTCGCCTCGTGCAGTATTGAAATTTCTCGTTCATTGTACGATCAGCGCGTGCGTATATTTGTAAACTAGAAAATACATGCATGCAGAAACCCTCGCCTTGCTGACAAAACCATTGTATTTTCCGAACATGAAGTTCTAAAGTAGTTGTCATGGTAACACGATAATTTTTTAAGAATATTCTTACAAATGAAAACTCGCCTAAAAATATCACTTTTAATTACAAAATTATTAATTTCCCAACATAACTATATGTTAGGTATGTTTTTATACGTAATATAAGCCTCAATTTAAGGTAAATTCAACCACAAACGCTTCGCAAAACGTTTTAAAGTCACTAGTGTTCATTATAAAACTAAACTGCCTTTTAAAATGGCTTTATCGATAAACTTTGAGTTAGCAATAAGATGATTTCAAATTCTGGCTTGCAAATAACTCAGTGCTTTCTTTTTTATTTAGAAATTCAATATCATAAAAAGGGAATCAATATTAAAGATACACTAAAATTATATGCTGTTTGTTTAGTTGTTTCATATACGCAAAGGCCGTCGGGTTTTAAAGCCATTATAAAATCAATATTTAAAACAAACTTACCTTCGTTAACGTCGGCTCCCTTCTTTTAGACGATTCTTTCGCAGTTTCATTTTGAGAGAGCTTTTGAAATTTACAAAATCTTGCAAAAATGCGAGTAAAAACGAAATATATTTGCAAGAAATTTATCAATGATCAAATCAAGATCAAATGTTTGCTATTTCGCTGTCGTGATACATTCGTGCCAGTCGTTATAATGCAAAATTTAAATTGGACCAATCAGTGTCCGCTATTCATGACAGTCCGCCATATTTTTGAGATCAGTGAGGATGACCACCCATCGTTGGTCACCCACGCCCGCGATATTTGATGAACTTTAGACTCCGCTAATGCTTTCGTTTCCCCGGGTGTAAATAGGGGGGGAATTAGTACCCTCGCACGGCGCTTCGCGCCGCTGGCTCGGGGATAATAATGATTAGAAAATCCAAGATGGCCGCCAACCTAAGAGTGCCCACAAAATTTAAGTGCTTAGAGCGGCTTAAAAATGCGTTTAGTCTTTGAAATTTTTCCTTCTTTTTGCTACCGACGTACTCGAAATCAGATTCTTCAGCTTTTATTACTTGGGAACTATGTAGTTGCTGTTCTTCCAACTGGGTTTGGTAAATATCGTTCGTTCGCTAAACAAAATTAATAGATGTTCTCCAGCTGGACAGGCTTGCCTAAGAGGACACGGAAAGTGTTTTGAACTGGGGATGTTAAACTTGGTTTTACCCTTCCAAAGACTCTGCTGTGCGATGATTGGAGCGAGTTTATGAGGAATATTTTATACAGTGATTCAAAAAAATGTTTTTGCATATACTGTACATGTTATTGATCTATTGTTGAATGTCACTTATATTATAAAGTGCCAATGGTTGGAATATTTATTCATTGATATTTTAAACACAGATGAAGTGTTATATGCTCTTTCCTTGTTTACGTTTTCCTTGCAGCCAAGTGTTGTTGAAGCTGGCAAGCTGCAAAACTGACATATGAGTGATATGACCCAAATATTGGACATATGCATCTTAGTTTGCTTCCAGTAAAATGTAAACAAGACCTTAAGAATTCTATACGAGATAAGAAATATTCCGTTTAAAATCATGACTGGCAAATTAGCATGTGCGAATTGATGCTTCCTAATAATAGTATGTACTCCAGTAAAGCTTGCTTACTTCTATTCTTGCTGTTACCATCTGCACATTATCAGGGTGGAGAGTTGATTTGAATTTTTTGTCCCAGGGGATAAAGGTAGGGAATAGATTTTCCATCACAAAAGGGGCAAGGTGCCCAACCAGTTAGACATGTACTTTAAGTGACCATTCATTATACCCTATGGTGGGGTGGGAGATTCTTATGTCAAAATGTCATGGGACCCCTTTTTAATCTCTTAATTTAATATTGGAGACCCCTCCTAAATATTTAAGACTATATAACATGATGAAATTCTAATCTTCATTCATGTGAATGCCTGACTATGAAGAAAATACATTTTGCAACACAGGGATGGATCCAGCATGATCTGGTAGGGGGGGGGGGGTGCTCTGCCAGCTCTGGTGCCGAGTTGTGTTGGTCATGTGTGCCGCCCGCCCATCAACTTGCTTCACTACTGCAAAGTCTTGCTTTACTACTGTATTTGAATTGTAATTGTTGTTCACAGCTCGCTTATCATCATGTTATTACTCAAATTACTGTATCTCATTTTGCCTGTAATAATTTTTGCTTTATCATGAAAAATAGAACCCCCTGCACCCCCTCTGGCCAGGGCTAGGGGAGTTCACAGCCCCCCCCAGTAAATCCATCCCTGTTGCAACATACACTACAAGAGCTAGAATGATTGCTTCCTTTGGATGATTTGTCTTAGAATTATATTACCTATATTACAACAATTCTTCCTATTCTGAAACCAGTTGCTATTCTGTTTTTTACAACACCCCCTCCAAGGCAATTTTGCCAGCAAAATAGATTAAATTTGATGGTAATTGTTCTGAGAATATATTAACTCATTGAGTGGCAGCATTCTGCCTAGACTTGCCACAAGTCGACCTCGAACGTAACGCAAGGAGCGAGTGTGAGCCGACGTTTCGTTCGAGTTCGACTTGTGGCAAGTCTACATTCTGTCCTTGTAGTAAAATTGTCTGGCACCAGATGGAGTAATATACTAAAGTAGGGACATTGCCACTATAAAGGGTTAAACAAATTTAAACAAATTAAATTTTAAAAAATGTTGCAATGGTCTATATTTAAAAAGCTCAATTTGTAAATTTTAATTGACTTTAATTAAATTAATATAACTACTTATACTTATACTTATAGCTACCTTGCCCCAGTCACTTCAAGTGATTTCTACGGGAGGAGGGGGACATTGAAAATCCCTGGGTTTACTTGGTAAAAGCAAGAATTGAACCATGCATTACATGTATATGGAGAGCAGTTTTAAATATATTTAATGCAAATACCTTGATAATTGTTCTTAAACGTCTTTGGCTTAGAATGGGTACACCCTCCAAAGGTGTTTATTTACAGGGTCCAAAGGTGTAAATATACACTGTCTAAGGTGTTAATATAAACAACAAAAACAATGTATATAATTAAATTTTATTATTATAAATAAAATGTGGAATATTTTACAAATTGTATTACCATCCCAAAGTGTACATAATTTATCAATATAATTAGGACTTAGAAGCTGTTCACATGAGTTTGACTCTGACCCAGCACCCTTGGCTAGCTCCTCTTGCCCGATCACAAGTAGAAAACCTCCAACCCCCTCTGACAAATCAGTCCAGATCTGCCCAAGAGGCAGGATTTTCTGGAATATTATTAGCAGTGAAATTGTTGCATATTTTCAAGCATGCATTGTAATCTGATTTTAAAGCCTGTTTCAACATCAGACATTGTGGCAATGGCAAGATGGTCCAGCCATATGAATACAATCTTAAAATATCATAAAAACAATGCAATTTAAGGCCAGACAGCTCAACTCCTGTGAACAGCCCTTTATTACACATTCGAAGCACCTCTTGAGGCATCAAAGTACTGTACATGCAGGCACATGGAATTACATACGAGTATGTGACATAAGCCCACCATTGCACAACTTTGTCTGCAACAATGCAAATACAACAAATGCAAATACAATCAAGCTGGAAACGGATTTTATCAGTATTTTAATATATACATTATGGCTCATGTCTAAAGACACCTGCACTTTCATATTGAAATTGCTCTTATATCATCCAAACAAAACACATCAGAAAACTGTAACATCAGCCAAATGAGCAAATCACTTTTTTAACACAATTTATGGTAAAATGAAGCAACATGTAATAGTATCTGAAACAAAACCAAATCACATATTATTCAAAGTTGTAAACACTGTTGCATATATGATATAACAAAATATCGTCGCATTTCTAGTGGTAACTAACTATAAATTAGGCCAATTTAAACTCGACTATGAAGAATATCAAAAACTAAAGGTCATGTTTCAGTTTATAAACCCAGACTTTTATAGTTCTATAAATATAAACATTATAACGCTATACGAAGCCAAATATGAAGGCACATTTTGCCCTAAATACTCGGTCAGAGCCTCAGAGCAGTCAGAGGTGTGTTCTAGTACACAATTAATCTTCTCTCACAGTTTAAAACAAACAATAATACTAACCTTCGACAAAGTGTGTATAAATCTTATCGAATTTAACCATTTTGCCACAGATTTTGCCAAAAATATTTCTTAGACGGACGAAGTATTGACAAGACGCCTGCTCAGGCGTTCACACTGGCCTGAAAATGGCAACTTTCGTGGTACTGGGTGTAATGTGTAGTAGAGAAGTAGATAGGGATACAGGATCATAGGGATACTGGATCATATAAATACAACCAATAAATACAATTATGATCAGCAACTATCAACCATAATATACCAAGACGCCGGCTCAGATGTACCCTCCGGCTACGGGCAACTCAACCTGACAAGCCAGGCCCACTGTAATACTATGATCATCAACTACCAACCGTGAATAATGACGGACCAATAATAGCGAAGAAATTATAGTCCTTGATTTTTAATGCCGTTATATGGCTAGTTTCAGGTGCTAAAAAGTTCATAGACGTAGACGATTCTTCTAAAAAATACGCCAATTTGCTTCCATTTATAAGATAAACTGATCCCAACCCAAACCCATCTCTAACCCTAACCCTAACCAGTAAAGATCCAATAAACAATTGAGAATTAAAAAAGTGGGGGGGGGGGGAAGTTGGATCTTGTTCCAAAAACAAATCGAACCGTATCAAGTTTCAATTCGCCGCACGCAACGCCACCTCGCTGAATACAATCGAAAACGTACATTTTATAGTAATATATGATGAATTAGAAAGTAATTTGGCGCAAATTAATGTAATTAGATGCAAATTTATAATTATGCAAATAAATCCATAGGAAACCGGCACAATTCTTTGAAAATTCAACGAAACTGTGTGAAATATATATTAGATCGCTCAGTGAAAAGCCGCCATTTTGAAACTGAACTGAATATGTCACTGGAGCACGTTGCATCCTGAGCCTGCGATGATCTAACGCAAACTCCATTTCAACCTCGTTCCCAGGGTCTCTCCTTCTGTCATCTGGGAGAGACCCTGGCTGCGGCTGGTCACGTGCCTCCCAGATTCTGGGAGGTAAATTTAATTGTAACTGTGAGAGGGGTGGGAAAGGAGCGTGTTTGTAGAGTTTTAAAATTGCAACTTTGGTTGATGAAATTTACTGTAAATTTGCAACAAGAAATCGTAAAGAGAACTCTTAAATTAATATTTATATCGTGACGTTCTACTCTATAATCTGGTGTCGAGTTACAATTCAAGCAAGTTGGATCAGATTTCATTATAGACTTGCCAAAGAAAGCACGCTTGCGGCGGCTTGCCACTTGTGCAGCGTGGCAATATTTATAAACCTACAAGAAAATATATCCAGACAGAACAGTGCTATTTATTTTGTATTAAAGTCTATCCTGATACTCGGACCAAAAGAATTTATTTATTGATGAGATGTGGAATTGCAACGAAATAGCGGGATCTTTTGATTTCCGAAATATCGCCAACTGTATCCAGATTGTTGATCTATATAAAGGCCTTATCAAAACAACTTAAAGCCCGTCAAAAGACTATAAAATTGGCCCTTGGCATTGCTGAAACCAATGATCATGGTATATGTCAAAGTATAACTGTCTGTTGAAAATCTACGGTATTAAAATCATACACCAAAGATAAGTCAAACGACAAATTATATGTCACTATATTATGCATGTCTTTCAATGAGCACTCTTTAGTAGTGTTCACCACCTTTATAAATTTTGTAAACAGCTTTCGTTTTGACATGAATAAGCTTTAATTTTTTGCTGTATATGCATTCTTAATAATACAAGTGAGTTTTAAATTTTTGCTTTGACTTTGTGAAATAGAATACCGTTATTTTTTAATGGACAGCTTGCATCGTCTATATCATATCCAGGATTGCTTGTGTGTAAACGCATTATTCAGTATATGACACTATCAAATAAATATAAGTAGTAAATGATTAATGAATTAGAGATAAACAGGTGATTCAAAATGAAAACTTTAAAAATGTTAGTAGAAATAGGCTAGAAAATACTCGAAAATTTATGTCTATTCGTATGATGCCAATGACGGTCTGTGCGCATCTGACACTGTAAATTTGTGATATAGATTATAGTATGTTAACACAATATAATGAATAATAGAAACCAAAAAAGGCTAAAGTCTTACTACAATTACCGAATACGAATTATCAATTATGTACTAAATCCAGATAAACTAATGACTGAAATTTCCTCTATACTTATAGGCATTTCTCTGTTCGGCTATTATCAAATGTTTACATTTGCTAATATTGGGTCAGTCCTAGACAATACTGTTTCTTTTAAAAATCTTATAAACAAGACGCGTAGTAACAAGTGAATCGGTACAAAGCGTATCAACGTTTACAAGAAAGGACGGTCGAATGCAATGGCGTATTTTAAAAACATTACAATATTAAAAGGTTTGTTATAACCGCGCTCGATTGTGAAGAGAGCATGCATTGAATAACAACACGAGAGAGCACGTACTGCGAGTAACGATTTGCTTTGTTTCTTGACTTGACTGTAAGTAAGAATGTAAGAATGTTCTTGTAAATTCAAAGCAAAGAAAATAAACAAAAATTAGCAAGTATTTTGAACATAATAATTCGCAAAATTTATGTTTTTAACGAATATTCCACTGGAAGCATGTTTATGTAATTTGATACTTTCCCCACACCCCCTCAGGCGCTAAATTTTTGATGAGGCACGTGACCAGCCGCAGCCAGGGTCTTTCCCAAAGAAAGATCCTGGGTACGAGGTTGACTTCATTTCTCGTCGAAAACAAAAAACAGAAAAAGAGGGATTTAAGACACTTGGCCTACAGGCCAGTGTAATAATGGCACTCCTTGCATGAAACGTTAATTTATCCCAAAGTTTGAATAAATTAATCCAAGATTGCATTATTTTGCGTAATAATGTACTTATCATTGACCAATCAGAATAC
>CACRXK020004219.1:0-32665 GCA_902702795.2 Paramuricea clavata
CACGTCAGGCCACGCCATCCTGGCTAGTACAGCCGGAAGTTTTTATCAGGATTTGGTAGGTACAAAGTGACGGTTGTACTAGCCAGGATGGCGTGATTAATGACGAATCGCTTGTAAAAACGCGGACAAATATTTGCTCGAGTTACGCTTCTGGTATAACTTCCTATTCTGTGACGAAAAGGTCCATTCCGGAAGTGAGCCGGCCACCGTGACGTAATTGCCTCTTCAAAAAGTCAACAAAGTCAAATTTTCAACAACAAGAAAGCTGAAATATTGAAGCATATTTCACTCAGTTTTACACGCGAATTGCCGTCGCTTTTCACGGCAGAGAAAATGGGAAAACCAGACGAATTTAAAATAACATTCACGAGCAACAAACGCGTTTATTACGCTGGAGATATGGTCACAGGAAATGTAGTTACGAAGTCGCGAAAGAAATTAAAATTTCGCTCGATTCGTATGGAGTTTCTGGGCGAAGCTAAAGTAGCCAGGGCGAATAGCAAAGATTGGGTCACCGTACAGAGTTATTTTGACGAAAAAGTTGAAATCTATGGCAAAGGTTTGCACAGTATTCTAAGGGGGGAAATTTACGACATGTCATGTTGGGTATTTTTTTAATTTTATGGCACCCCTTGTCTGCATAATATTTTATGGGATTATACATAAATTTTGATGCTTGCCACAATTTGATACAATTTGATTTGTTACAGTGAATTTTCTTATATAAATTCATGTTTAAAATAAGACGTTATTACTGTCATTTTACTAATAATGAGTTCTAGGGCAAAATCTTCAAAATTTGAAATTGGGCAATTTTCCTGTGTAAATATGAAATATTTGGAAGATTATCTTTGACACAATTAGTACATTGTTAAAGTACATATTCACATATTTGGAATTTGAAGTTGCACAAGGAATTATGAAAGATGTTATGGGTTATAAATTCGGCAGCCTTATTTCTAAGCATTTTTGTTTTTTGATAAAAAATTATGGCAGCTGAGATGTGTATTGTTATATGTTAATACAATGAATATATATTAGAATTGCCTGACAAATATATGTCTGTCATAAATTTTTCATAAGTCACGTTTTTAATGGATGACAATAATTTAATGAATTCACATGGTATCATTTTCTAAATGAGGAAACCTAGATGTTAGACTAAAATGATTTATACTGGATGCCCTATCGATTCTTAAAATTATTTTCCCTGGAGGTCCAGTATTAAAGTCCTGTTAATAAATAATAGTTAATAATTAATAACTAAATAATAGTTGATGTATGGAAATCATACAACAAGTCCTACTACTTGACAGGAGCAAATCAAGATGGGTCTTATCCAACAATTCAAGCTGGCGACCATGTCTTTCCGTTTCATTTTGAAATCCCACGACGACGTCTGCCGTCATCATTCGAAGGAAGGTTTGGATGTATTCGTTACTCGCTAAAGGCAACGATGGACCGCCCATGGAAATCGAATTATAATGCAAAAAATGCAATAACAATCTTGGAAATTGTTGATATAAATGAACCGTGGGCTTTGGTATGTTAACATCATGAAATACTCTTCTAAACCTCAATCAACCCATTGGGCTGCAAACCACCCAAATGTGCCCTACTTTATTATTTTACTCTGTCTGACGATTTTACTCGTCAAGGGAAAAGTGCTGCCACTCAATGGGTTAATAGTGTAATGTGGTCATTGTAGGAGCCAATCGTAATGGAACGAGAGATGCAGACGCAATTTATGTGTTTCAACCGTGGTTCTATCGTGGCCCAGATGAGAACAGATCGCTGTGGTTACTGCCCTGGCGAAGCTGTAGCTCTCACTGGTGGATTTTGTAACAATACCTCGTCAAGAACGAAGCCTGTGACTGTCAGCTTATATCAGAAGACCATATATACACAAGGTGTGTGCGAATAAATGTTCAATATTTCAAAACCAGAGAGCTCTGGCTCTACATGCACGAGAAACAAAGTAACAATAACCCTGACAAAAACGTTAAGTGTAGCTGGCCAAAAAAATTATCTGATTTTTATTTTCAGGAAGTAAAAAGAATGAAATAAACAAATGTGTGAAAGTGAGCAAAGACAAGCGTCTCCAACCTCACCGACCAATACAATGGGAGAACCAAATGTTCAGTATTCCGGCAATCCCACCCACGATAAATAATTCGAAATTTATCAAAGTTTCATATTTACTTGAGGTTAGTACATGCACTAGTTTCTAACCTACTGTAGAAGTAATATTACCATGACAAATTGGTCTACCTACACTGGACACCAGTGAGTAGCACCAAACAAACTTCTTTTTAAAATTTTAGGTAAGTATACAGTCAAGTCGTGGCTCCCTGGTCCTTAACCTACCAATTACGATCGGGACAGTTCCCTTTAGGCCACCAATTCTTGCGAGTGCCCCACCTATGATGTCACCAGTCTACCCATTACCTTCTGCGCCCCCAGCTGATCTTGCACCACCCTATGAAGTAAACCTACCAAGTTATTCTGAATCCATGGCAACAGCACAACTTGGGCGTAAGTGTACATAATTGTTAGTCGGTCATTCAGTCGGTTGGTCGGTCGTCATTCAGTCAGTTGGTCGGTCGTCATTCAGTCGGTTGGTCAGTCAGTTGCTTGGTCGTCATTGAGTCGGTTGGTCAGTCAGTTGCTTGGTCGTCATTCGGTCGGTTGATCAGTTGGTTGGTCATCATTCAGTTGGTTGGTCGGTTGTCATTTGGTCGGTCGTCATTTGGTCGGTCGTCATTCAGTCATTGGTCAATCAGTTGCTCGGTCGTCATTCGGTTGGTTGGTCAGTCAGTTGCTTGGTCGTCATTCGGTCGGTTGGTCAGTCAGTTGGTTGGTTATCATTCAGTTGGTTGGTTGTCATTTGGTCGGTCGTCATTCAGTCATCGGTCAATCGGTTGGTCAGTCGTCATTCAGTCGGTTGGTCAGTCAGTTGCTTGGTCGTCATTCGGTCGGTTGGTCAGTCAGTTTGCTGGTCATCATTCAATTGGTTGGTCGGTTGTCATTTGGTCGGTCGGTCATCATTTAGTCATTGGTCAATCAGTTGGTCGGTCGTTATTCAGTCGGTTGGTCAGTCAGTTGGTGGTCATCGTTCAGTCGGTTGATCTGTCAGTTGGTTGGTCAGTAAGAGGTTTACAATGTACATTATAGTGCAGTTTATGTACTAGCCCATGTTGTAACTATTGGTCGGTCGTCATTCAGTCATTGGTCAATCGGTTGGTCAGTCGTCATTCAGTCGGTTGGTCAGTCAGTTGCTTGGTCGTCATTCGGTCGGTTGGTCAGTCAGTTGGCTGGTCATCATTCAGTTGGTTGGTCGGTTGTCATTTGGTCGGTCGGTCGTCATTTAGTCATTGGTCAATCAGTTGGTCGGTCGTTATTCAGTCGGTTGGTCAGTCAGTTGGTGGTCATCGTTCAGTCGGTTGATCTGTCAGTTGGTTGGTCAGTAAGAGGTTTACAATGTACATTATAGTGCAGTTTATGTACTAGCCCATGTTGTAACTATTGGTCGGTCGTCATTCAGTCATTGGTCAATCGGTTGGTCAGTCGTCATTCAGTCGGTTGGTCAGTCAGTTGCTTGGTCGTCATTCGGTCGGTTGGTCAGTCAGTTGGCTGGTCATCATTCAGTTGGTTGGTCGGTTGTCATTTGGTCGGTTGTCATTTGGTCGGTCGTCATTTGGTCGGTCGTCATTCAGTCATTGGTCAATCAGTTGCTCGGTCGTCATTCGGTTGGTTGGTCAGTCAGTTGCTTGGTCGTCATTCGGTCGGTTGGTCAGTTATCATTCAGTTGGTTGGTTGTCATTTGGTCGGTCATCATTCAGTCATTGGTCAATCGGTTGGTCAGTCGTCATTCAGTCGGTTGGTCAGTCAGTTGCTTGGTCGTCATTCGGTCGGTTGGTCAGTCAGTTGACTGGTCATCATTCAGTTGGTTGGTCATCATTCAGTTGGTTGGTCGGTTGTCATTTGGTCGGTCGGTCGTCATTTAGTCATTGGTCAATCAGTTGGTCGGTCGTCATTCGGTCGGTTGGTCAGTCGGTTGGTCAGTCAGTTGGTGGTCATCATTCGGTCGGTTGGTCAGTCAGTTGGTGGTCGTCATTCGGTCGGTTGGTCAGTCAGTTGCTTGGTCATCATTCAGTTGGTTGGTCGGTTGTCATTTGGTCGGTCGTCATTCAGTCATTGGTCAATCAGTTGCTCGGTCGTCATTCGGTTGGTTGGTCAGTCAGTTGCTTAGTCGTCATTCAGTCGGTTGGTCAGTCAGTTGCTTGGTCTTCATTTGGTCGGTTGGTCAGTCAGTTGGCTGGTCATCATTCAGTTGGTTGATCGGTCGTCAGGTCGGTTGGTCGTCATTTAGTCATTGGTCAATCAGTTGGTCGGTCGTCATTCAGTCGGTTGATCTGTCAGTTGGTTGGTCAGTAAGAGATTTACAATGTACATTATAGTGCAGTTGTTTATGTACTAGCCCATGTTGTAACTATTGTCCTAAAAGTCAAGTGATAATAGCCTAACATGTTTATATTCTCGTCTATTTTCTAGCTCCACCAGCCTATGCCGAATGCGTATTTGGATCCGCACGCATTTGGGACGAGAATGATGCAGCCGGGGGTGCTGTAATGGGTGATACTTCATTTACACCTATGTATGCATTTGTATCACACTACGAGTACAGACCTAGCACGGCAGGAACGTTTACTGAGGAAGAGACCATCACCGCAGAGCGAGAACCAAGGTTAGATGCCGTTGATGATGGTTTGTCTGACAGTATGGACGAAGAGAGTGACTGATTTGAAGAGAAGATATGAAGTGTGTACGCTTCTATCCAAGAAATGAAACCTTGTATATCGCTGACAAGCCAGTCACGATGTATTGTATAAAGAATGACAGTATATGTATCAAGAAACACAGGGGAAAAAATAACAAACTGCTGAAAGATTTCCTTATTTTCAGAACATATGTATTCTTCTAGTGTATCCCATAATCAGTGAAGATGTTTTTGTTTCATTTCACTTGTTATGTTATCTGAGTTTTTTCTTTTGATGTTATATAACAATTTATTGAGCAAATGCTTTGAATGGATGATTCTAGCTGTCGACTAATTTTTTATCTAGACAAGAAAGACAAAATATATACTAAAATACTCAAAATATATACAGGTATAATACTAAAATAAAATACTCAAAATTTGCTTAATTTCACAGGGCTATATTTTTCGTATTTTTACAACATTTTGCAATCAAATTTGCCAATTTTACTAATTGAAGGACGTTCTTTTATGATAGATTTCGTCTTTCTTGTCTGGATCAAAATTTAGTCTGGATGAAAATTTAGTCTATATCATCCATTGTTGATCTTTTGAAAAACACGGAACCGAGATGAAATTTCTGGAACCGTCAACTCTAATTGAAACTTTAAAGTGTAGCTACATTATTTATAGAAATCGCCATAGAAATATTTAAAGTAATTTTGTGATTAAAATTAACAAATTGAACTCAAAAAGGCCTAGAACGGCTCTTCTTAGAAGGGACACCGCGCTGTAAAAGAGACATCTATGTATGGTTGTAGAATAACGTTTGTATGTATAGTCTATGTAGAGATAGAAATATAGTCAGAATTTAGATTTAATTGGTCCAAACTCATGTTCCAATTGTTTTCATATTTTAGAGGGATGTTATTATAGCTAAGCGGCAGTATTTAAATTAAATTGGTCCGAATACATATTTCACTAATTGTTTTCATGTAGAGTGATGATATTAAAACTGTAGATAAACTCGTCCGTAATACACATTTAATTTGTCATCAGCAAGATATTAACCACAATGAGAGCAAATTGTGCGCAAAGTAAATTCTAAGATTTGAAGGATTGGTAAGAAATGTTTGAGGAAACTGACTTATAGTTGTTGAATACTGAATCACTTTCCTCACTCAAAATTTTTGTACAAATGATTCCAAACGTAGAATTTACCCATGCAAAATTCCGCAGCCCTCGAAAACGAGGTCGGCGATGCCGACCTATCAAACCCTCGGGTCGGCAAATTTTGGCCGACCTTAATTCAGCCAAAGTATGAATCTCTTTTTCATTTTTTGGTGCTGATGGCTGTTAAACAGTCAGCGATTACAGAATTCGATTCGTAGTTCGATTAATTAAACACACTTCGGTGTAAGGTTTAAAAATTGACGGGTATTTTATATATAATTTAGGTACGACTCCAAAGGAAAAGCCGTGTTACTTTTCAATGATTCGTATATACATTCGGTTTTCGAGGGCTGAATGGACCTTTCCCCTTATAACTAAAATTTTGATCTAGACAAAAATTTCATCGCAGCTTGAAAGAGCATCACAAAATTAGTAATATTCCAAAGTTTCGTTGCGAAATGTTGTAAAATGCGGATAATATAGCCTTGCGAAGTTTGCCATTTTTCAGTCATTTTGTATTACGCATGGGAAATTGACAGCCCAATCGGGTGTTGGGGCATCAATTTCCCGTTTATAATACAAAATGACTGAAAAACGGCAAACTTCGCAAGGCTATGTTATCCGCATTTTACAACATTTCGCAACGAAACTTCGGAATATTACTAATTTTGTGATGCTCTTTCAAGCTGTGGTGAAATTTTTGTCCAGATCAAAATTTTAGTTATAAGGGGAAAGGGCTGAATTCCTGCTGTGATCACAGAAACTTTGATAGTGTTAACCAGCCTTCAGCAACGGTAATACAACAGGAATATGCACAAAGCAAAATGAACAACAGCAAAATAGAAAATGAGAATGCGCAAGCAAGATTTGGTGTGTAAAGGGAATGTATTTATATACAAATAAAATGCGTTTATAGGCTTATTTTTCCAATCCTAAATGCTACAGCACCAGCAGAGAGGTCATACATTTCGACATAATTTTCTAATCCAAGTGTGGTTAATTTTACTGTAGATAAATTAAACACACTAAGTGTTCCACAATATCCTCTGCAGTTTCGCCTTTATGTTCTAGTAGAGTATTTTCTAGTACTTTATGTTCTAGTAGGTCATACATTTCGACATAATTTTCTAATCCAAATGTGGTTAACTTCGGATAAATTAAACACATCAAGTGTTCCACAATACCTTTCTGCAGTTTCGCTTTTATGTTCTGGTAAAGTATCTGAAACAGGGAACACACCGTGATTATTTCTTTCGACCACCACGTTCTTTCACTTGTAGCTGAACCACACTGGATGGCAGGAAGTTGTAATAGGCCAACGTGTTTGAATCTTTAATGAACATGCTCTACAAGAAAGAAATATACACATATCAACAACAAGAATACGAACTAACGGCTCAGTCGTTCTGCAGATTAATTTGTTTCGTCAACTATACTGTTGCACGTATTTAGCAAGACAACATATATGTTCGTTTTTTAATGTTAAACAATTTCAGAAAGCATCCACATACTAAAACATGAAGAATTTAAGGACCTAATTCAAGCATTAATTTATAAACTCAGGGACCTTCAAGCAAAGATATCTTATATACATTAGATAGCGCATCTCTTTTAGTAAAATTGAAGCCAAGAATATTCCAGCGGTTACCCCCATTTGAATAGATGGCGGCCATGTTGGTCGTTCCCACTTGCTAATAAACGCTTAAAAACAATAACTTTCATCATTTGAATAGTTTGAAAATGTATTTGGAATAGGTTTACCTTAATGTTTAAGTTCCCTGTTTATGAAATGGAAAACATACGAATCTTCTCATTTCATGGGAACGACCTGAGACTGCAATCACGGCTTCAATTTTTGAATTGCAGAATAATTAGATGCACTATGTAGTTCTATATAAGATATCTATGCCTTCAAGGCCTTGAATTTTTTATTTTTTTTTTATATAAACATATTTATTTAGACACATTTTCTCCAAGAGCTCATAGCTCATCGTGGGAGATTATGTGTAAATATTTACAAGGGATGTTTCTTGCTTGAGCTACATTTTTATTGAAAAATACAAAATGAGGAAACTAACTATACTTACTTCAAGTTGTAATTTCTGTTTTCCTGCCGGCATTCCAATCTCTTCGTGCAGTTTAGCTTTGATAACAGAAACCTTGAAAGACACAGGAAATAGAAAATATGAATGATGATTTTAATGATTGTTGTGACAATAATGTGGTGGTGAGAAAGGTGTGATGGTGAGAAAGGTGTGATGGTGATAGTAGTGATGGTAAATGATGATAGTGACGATGAGCATGATGCTAATGATAATGATCACGATGGTGAATGTGGTGATCATGATGGTGAATGTGATGATCATGATGGTAAATGTGATGATCATAATGATGAATGTGATGATCATGATGGTGAATGTGATGATAATGATGGTGAATGTGATGGTGAATGTGATGGTGAGTGTGATGATCACGATCATGATGGTGATGTGGTAAAAATGATAGTGGTAAAAAAAAATTAAAAAAACCCAACTCTCGCGGCCTTACCGGATCAGTCCAAGGCAAAATCAAGAAGATCTTCTGTCCGTGACATTTCCACTCGGTCTTATCAGGAATATCAGGAACTTGCACTTGGAATCTCACAGAACCTTTATGTTTTAGTAAGAAGATATTCTCTGGCATAAGGTTGGCTTCAGGGCCTGCATCCACTTTAGATTTCTTAGCCGCGGGCTCGTCGGGTGCCATGACGGGTGGAGCAGCCTGCACATCAGGGCGGATGAATGGCGGGGGCTGCATAGGTGGCATGCCTAGAAATGAACATCATAAGTGGATATATGATAATCTATAATTGTTTCGTGGGAAACACCACGTTTATCTGGTTCAAAACAATACTCTGAATGGAGGTGTTATAATATGGGAGTTGTTTCACCCAGTGGTTTGACGCTGCCAAACAACACCAGTTTAAAACGGATGTTTAAAGACTCGGTGTGTAAAACAAACAGATTTCGGAAGAGATTTTTACCAACAAATGCTAATGACAAATATTTGGATAATTAATACTTTTCTTAATATATTTAGAGTATATACTAAATTTCTTATTTATAGTGTAAAATAGTTGTGGATTTTATATTTCGAATACAACTTGGTATATATAGTACATTTTCTAATTTATACGATTAATTGTCATGTAGTTCGAATATAATTCAGATTTGTAAGAGGCTGCAAATTTCCCTAAAAAATCTATCTAAGTTTTCATAAGTTACTCCCAAAGTGATACTAGACAAATAAGGGATGGCCCTCACTGGACCTCAAAGATGACGTGTTACAAAGAGAAGCTCTATCAGTTCTAAACTGTTCTCCCTAGAGTTTTGCGATGAGTAGAAAAGAGCCTTCACTTACCCATAAATCTTTGCGGGGGTGGTACGGGTGGCCTGAGCATTTGTGGTGGTGGGGGTGCATTCCTTGGTTCGCCTGGGGGTATACGTGGCATATTGTGAGGCATGGGTACCCGTGGTGGAAACACGGGGGGAGGGGGAGGTCTGCTTAGAGGTTGACCGGGAGGTGGAGGACGGGGAGGGTGAATATTAGGAGGAGGGGGTGGGGGGTTGTTTGATGATGGCTTCGGACCAATTGCTTCTTTCTCTTTGTCAGCACTGCGGGGGGAAAGAATAAATACATTCACTTGACGACAGTAGGAGGGAATAGAATCTCATAAAATTTATTTTAAAATTGAAATTTATCTTCAAATTGAAATTTATTTTAAAATTGAAACTTATCTCCAAATTGAAATATATTTTTAAATTGAAATTTATTTGAAAATTGAAATATATTTTCATATTGAAATTTATTTTCAAATTGATATTTATCTTCAAACTGAAACTTATTTATAAATTTAAATTTATTTTCAAATTGAACTTTATTTTCAAATTGATTTATTCTCAATGAGGAGACCGTTAGGATATTAGAAAATTAAAAGCAGGGGCCATTACTTACACCATGCCAATTTGTTTGTGTATCTGTTCAATCTGTTCCTCCAACGAGATCCCAGCAGCGGCTTTCTGCGCAGTCGCACTGATCGAGGCAGTGTGTCCATCCCACGTGACCTTCTCGGGTTGTTTCACATCCTCCTCGCCAATCTTCTGACCGATGAAGGTTTCCACGTCGCCAGCACCGAAAATATCCGTACGTCGTTGTGCAATGTGTTTGAGATTGCTCTCCATTGAGGTTCCTGCAACAAACAGGGCGATAATTCATCTATCACATATTGTGCTTCTGTCAGGGTGATAACAGGGTGACGATATGTCACTGATATCGTTTTTTGTCCCACTATTTTAATAATTGTCGCACTGGGGAAATCATTAATTTTCTAATAAATTCTGACTAAAAGCTCGCCCGGTGTGGATATACACTCAGAGTAACATCACAAACATAATTTCAAACATCATTAATAATTCATAAGCTTATTGGCAAATCATGTCAACCATAATATGTCACGTGCAGTGGCTTTAAACCTGATAAAAACACTCCTAATTATAGTATTCTTTATATAAAGAATACTAATAAGGCAGTATCTATTGTAGTCGTGTCCTCATTAGTATTCTTTATATAAAGAATTCTAATAAGACAGTATTTCTATTGAATTTGTAGTCGTGTTTGACGTTAAACCAGGGCGCTTTAAACCTAATAAAACACTCCTGCTCGTTTATTAAACAGTACATAATAAACAGGTTATCATAATCAGAATATAGAGCTGTTATTTTAGCTCCGGCTCCGGCAGTCAAAACTCCGGGTCCGGCAAGGAAATTTTAAGGAAATTTCATATTTAAAAGTAGAAGCAGACGAAGTATTTCAGTGTAATTTCAGAATTTTTTTATTCCTTTTCGAGCTTTCTCCTCTACTTATCAAATATACGTCCTTTGGTGCTTGTTTAAACGTTTTGTAGAAAGTAAAACCGCATGGCAGCGTGGTATTTTCGCCCAAAATACATCGGGGTCACCGGATTTTTGTATCAAAAGCGATAGCAATGCGCTTGCAGAATTTTCGAAGCCACGAATTAAACTTTATAGTAACTTCAAATCATTCAACTTAATTTTTCCATTACCAAAAGTTCATTGAAATATGAAATATTTTTTCATAATTTTGTCTGCCGGAGTTTTTGCCGGAGTTTTCCAACTCCGGCTCCAGCAAAATATCCCGGACCTTCGACTCCGGTATTCCGGCTCCGGCGCACAGCTCTAAATCGGAACGAGATGACATCAGTTTTATCGCTTTCTTCCTCACCTGAAGCAAACACACTCTCATGTTGTTTTTTCTCGGCCTCAAAACGATCTCTTTGTTCCTTCCATTTTGGATCGAGCAGACTGATTTTCATATGTTCATCAAATTCTTGCGGAGGCACTCTCTCCCCGGTAATAGGAGAGATAAGGTAGTTATCAGGGGGGATCGCGCCTCCTTGCGCTTTGGCTTGCTTAGGGTTGTAGTCTTTACGGATGTGGATGTTGGTCCCTGGAGCCATGGGAGGGAGGGGAGGTTGGGGTGGAGGAGGTTCTAGAGGGCGTGGGGGCGATGGCGGACGTGGACGGTTGTCCTTTTGATTGTCCTGAAAAAGTGCGAGACGTGTGTTATTCATAAGGATGAGGTGATTAATTAACTAAACTGAACTAACTTTATTTATACTGGATAGCTCTATCAGTTCTAAACTGTTCTTCCTAGAGGTCCAGTAAGGATCATCTCTTATTGCCCCAGTGTTACTACAGGAGGAAACCTAAACTAAACTAACTTTATTTATACTGGATAGTTCTACCAGTTCTAAACTGTTCTTCCTAGAGGTCCAGTTAGGATCATATCTTATTGCTCCAGTGTTACTACAGGAGGAAACCTAAACTAAACTAACTTTATTTATACTGGATAGCTCTATCAGTTCTAAACTGTTTTCTCTAGAGGTCCAGTAAGGATCATCTCTTATCGATCCAATATTACTACAGGAGGAACTAACTATATTTCTATTGGATAGCTCATACCTTAGGTGGTGGAGGTGGTTGTGTTTCATCTTCGTCTTCCATTTCAATATCCATCATATCATATTCTTCATCTTTTTCTTTTTCTCCTTCTTCCACTTCTTCACCCTACATGGACACAGCGTGATAATTTTTGTTGAAAATATTGTTTTATACAACGTGCGCAATTGGATACTTTACCATTGTGCTACAATGATATCAGGGAGGTTGCAGGTTAAAAACTAAGCGTATAACCATTCAGAGGAGTACCACATAACCCTGTTCAGATAACAAGTTATCACATATTTTGCTCATGTGAACAGAGCCTGGACAACGTCTTAAACAGATAAACTCCCCTATGCAATACGTACTAATTTCTCATGCACTATATGATGCAGGGATGGATTTACTGGGGGTGCACCCCCTAGCCCTCGCCAGAGGGGGTGCAGGGGGGGGGTGTTATTTTTATGATAAAGCAAAAAAGACAAAATGAGATGCAGTAAGTTGAGTAATAACATGATGATAAGTGAACTGTGAACAACAATTACAATTCAAATACAGTAGTTGATGGGCGGACGGCACATGTGACCGACACAACTCGGCAGTCGGCACCAGAGCACCCCTACCAGACCATGCTGGATCCATCCCTGATATGATGAATCACCATCATCACACAATCATCATACATCACACAATCACCCTGACATATGTTTAAGTACATTTAACTATTCCCAACATTCTTTAACTATTCATACACTGTTACTGACAGTATTATTCAAAAGCCCTGCACAGTTGTTTTGATGCAGATGACCCAAGGACATGGAGATCTGTATGTTTAAATTGCAACTCTTGTCGAAGTTTGAACAATGTTATCAACTATTGTGTAATTTTACCTGGCGAAGTTGAATAAATAAATTAATTAATTAATTATATAAATAAATAAAAATCATCATTAACATTACTACTATAATAATCACCACTCTAACCAGAAACATGCTCGAAGTTCCTTAGGCACACTGACAGTACTAACCTTTCCAGTGCCTGCTCTTTCTTGGGCTAAAATCCTTGCGCCAAGCTGTTCAAGCGTGACCGGTGGAGGTAAATTACCTGTCGAAATAAAATTATCAATGGACATGACAATGGGAACTGTTTGTAAGGATTAATAAAAGGATTAAAACTTTATTCTCCACAGGAAAAAACGCACCCGTCTCAGTTTCTTTGAATTCCACGGTTTCAACGACGACGAAATCATGCCAGTCAATTTGAGCGAACGAAACTACAAAATACAATTTGTTATTTCTAAGTTATAGTGTGAGCGCCGAGATTCAGTCATAAAAAAAGTTTTAGGTTGACTAGCATCAACATCCAAGCTGTCTTATATCTACACTATACCACAGCAGACGTTACACCCTCAAATTTAAATTAAACATAATTCTGCTCATCATCACGTCATCATCCCATAGTTGTTTTATCTACAACGGTACAACCACAATAAAACAAATCCTGAACACGCCAATAATAAAAAAATACAAACAACGCATCGTCCAACAAGTTTTGTCGAACTGTATTGAAAACTCACTAGAATTATTTAAGAGCTTTAACAAACCTCGTTCTTTTTCTTTTTCGTCTTCGACTTTTTGCTTCTCCTGCTCTTGATGTCTCGCCCATCTTACACGATAGTTCACATTGTCCAGAATCTAAAGCCCCAGTTAAACGAGAATGAGAGATGAGAAGCGAGAGTTTGCATGAGGGTTTTCTCAACTCTCCTGCCCCTGTTGTATGAAATGTTGTTGAATGTTGATTTTTGTTCGTCGCTATATAACAATTAAAGCACTTAATGTATGCTCTCGAGGGAAATAGTAATTTTGTTTTCCCTCGAATCTCAATGTTTCCCTCGACTTCGTCTTGGGAAACAATGAGATTCTTGGGAAAACAAAATTCACTATTTCCCTCGAGAGCATACAATAAGTGTATACTATTGTATAACTTACCTTAAACGGGTTGTCAACTTTCTCTCTCAGTCTGTCCTTGATACTTCCAGGCGGAATTAACACCTGAAAAAATTATATTTGGTACAACAAATAAATATTAACAAATGGGTGATTCCAGGTATAGATTGAATTTTGATCAAGGCAAGAAGAACGAAATCCAACACCACAGCTAGAAAGAGCGTCTTAGAAGGAGTAAAACTGCAAAGATTGGTTGCTAAATGTTGTAAAATGAAGAAAATATAATAATAATAATCTGTTTAATTAATCACATTGCAGTCTCTACTGAATTACATGATTATAAGTAAATACATTAAAAATTAAATTTACAGATAAAATTGAGTTCAAACCGTTCAATGTTCGTTCTGAATAGTCAGTTTAAATCTGTCCACAAATTATAATTGGGTCCCTGAATTAATATACACGAGTACTACTAAATCAATAATACATTAATAATTATATTTGACAGTTATAAAATTTTGAAACCGTTCTGTGTTCATCTGGAGTGACCAGCTTGATTCGGACCTAAGATTATAATTATGAGTATTTGGATGTGTACGAGTTGCAACAACATCCTTAAGAGGATTTATAGGACCATTGTCAAACTTCAATTTCCGAATAAATTGTTCACAGGAATTATGTCTACGCGTACTTAACTTTTTTAGACCAGTATAATTCAATGCGTCTTGATACGACATTTCGGGAAGCAAGATACATAATGCTCTTCTCTGTATCGATTCGATAAGGTCAGACTGGCCTTGGGTTAGCGTTGACCACGCAGGTGAAGCGTACTCAATTCGGGACCGAATGAAGGAGGAATATATAGTGACAAGGTCTTTATCGCTTAACCCAGCCTTTTTTAACTTCCGCAATGCATAGAGTCTGGAATTTGCTTTTTTAATCACATAGTCGACATGATCACACCAAGATAGATCCTCTCTCAGTAGCACACCGAGCAGTTTAAAGGAGGATACTGATTGCACTGGCGAACCATCTATATAGATCGCATTATCAAGTGGAAGGTGGTATTGGAGGAAGGATATTGTCATCTCCTTACATTTCTTACTGTTAAGCTTCATTCCTCTACTTGAGGCATACTGAGATACATCATTTACGAGAATAGGTAGCAAGCTAGGAGAGCAACGTGGAACAATTTCTAGTGCAGTAGCATCGTCTACAAACTTTATCCGCCCATTCCAGTCCTGTAGGAGGGAATTGACCAAAATGGCAAAGAGAAGAGGGCCAAGTTTAGTTCCTTGATGTGCTGGTGAAGCGTCATAAGTCCTATTGAGTATTCATCTACTGTAACTGTGTAAAGCCCTTTCGATACATGTAATTGTAAATTTGTATTCTTACATGCAGGGCTTGAAATAACGTTCCCAAAGTTCCCGATCATGGTGATCGGCAGTCGCGACTTTCCCTGCTTTTTTCAGGTTGGAAACCGAAACCCTGCTTTTCCGCCGATCATAAGCAATTCCTTGCCGATCATTGATCGGTGATCGATTGTTATTTCAAGCTCTGTCTTAACAATTTTGAATTGATACTGATTTCAAATGATTAAAGCCATGTAATAATTATCCCATGCAACTGTTAGGAAGGGCGAAATTTTGAACGGAGGACGAAAATCCTAAAGAAAAGGTGAAGTTTCTAAAGGGGGGCGAATTTCCTAAAGGGGGGCGAAATTCCTAGGATTTTCGCCCCCCTGGGGGGGGCGATATTCCTAGGAATTTCGCCCCCCGGGGGGCGAAAATGTAGGGGGGGCGAAAATCCTGGGACACCGGCTCTATAGACACTTTGAATATTGTTTGCATGAAATTTTTATTTCCTGACTGCATAATTATCTGTTACAATCATAATCACTTTATAAAGTTAGTTAAATTTTCTCGGTGCGGGGGTGGGGGGGGGGCGGGGTGTAGCACTTGCCCTGCTGCATTCCCCGCTGTGTACAGCCCTGTTTTAAATCTTATCTGCCATTATAATAAGTGATGAAATATTTCAATTGTCCCATGTCATCTTCATTATTCAGTTTCTTTCAAAAAAATACAAAATGTGAATCATGTTTTTTCGCAGATACATGTACGCGTCGCGTACCTATTTTTGTATCTGCGAAGCAGATATATATGCTATCGCAAACGTGCCGTGACCGTACCGTACCGTACCGTATGTTAGCAGATAGCCATTCAGCGACGAGCTTATATAATTTAAGCCAATTTAAGCCAATCAGCGATTCGTTTACATCAATTGTTTACATCGTGCCCGCATCTAATCTGCGAACGGGCATACTTTAGCCTCGTCAGGCTCAATCTCGTTCCCAGAGTATGCCTGTTCGCGGGTTAGGTTGTGGCATGACTCTGGGGAAATCGAATCGAAATCGTTATTTGATTGGCTGCCGTGATCATCAATGCTGCCGACACAATTAATGCGTGTTTTTTGCGAGAATTACAGGTGGACATACGCGAAGAGAGAATTATCAATGTTGATCAGATTTGGAATGCGAAATCAAACGATATAAATCGAAGGATATGATATTAATCGTATGAAAAAGTATTGGGACGTTGAGTATATACTTACAAAATAGCATGGTATTTATGAATGACTTTTTATCGATCTACAGTACGAGTATATTCATTATAACCATGAAAGAATTGGCTAAATGAAATCATCGCACACATTATCGTTTTGTTAAATTGACATATTGTCGCCAGGACTTTGGAGTGACAGCTTTTGCTTGTGTTAAAAACTTGAAGCTTTAAACAATACAGTACATTATGGTCAATGGTCAACACTCAACATGTTGTAGCCCGTGGTCTTTGTGCTTTTGTAAATGGAGTTATCTATTAAAATTTAAGATGCCAGGTGTTTTTGTAGCATCTGTATAAATTATAGAATAATTGATTTAAGAAGTTTCTCAGGTTGTAAAACATTTGTTTATAGATTTGCTTTGTAAGTGATTGCCACTTGACAGCATGATGGGCTATTCCATTTAATATCCGTACACCCCCTGTCGAGGATACATGTTTTTCATGGTTATACCCCTGAAGAATTTCAAACTCAAAACCTTTTACCCCTGAAGAATTCCAAAATTCCAAGCTCAAAACCCTTTACCCCTGAAGAATTCCAAGCTCAAAACCTTTTACCCTTGTTCAAAGAATTCCAAAATTCCAAGCTCAAAACCTGTTATCCCTGAAGAATTCCAAGCTGAAAACCCTTTACCCCTGAAGAATTCCAAGCTCAAAACCCTTTACCCCCGAAGAATTCCAAACTCGAAACCCTTTACCCCTGAAGAATTCCAAGCTCAAAACACTTTACCCCTGAAGAATTCCAAGCTCAAAACCCTTTACCCCTGAAGAATTCCAGGGATCCTCGACAGGGGGGGGGGGTATGGATATTAAATGGAATAGCCCAATGTAAGGCTATAACTAAGCCAAACCTGAAACAATTTTTACATCAATTTGTGTCTGGATAAAAAATAAGTAGTGAATTTAAATACAGATGTTTCCTTGTCTGTTGCTATCTATTATACTATGTGAAATATTGGCAATTAATCCAATTATATATAAAAGGAGATACTGACAGTAGAATTGAAATAGCTACCAGTTTTCAATCAAATAACTACTTTAATTTCTGTATCAACTATCAAGCCTCCTGTGTATTGTTTCCTAAGCATCATTGAGGGGGCACTTGTTCTAAATCTATGCAATAAGTCTGGTTACCATTAAAAAATGTCCATATTCAGAGTTACCGTTGTACTATATTTTATTAAAATACTACAGAAATGCAATATATTTCATGATTTTAAGATATTGAATGAGGGCTGCATGGTAAAAAGAGGAGGGGGCTTATTTATTTTTGATTTTTGTATCCAAATGAGGGGGGGGGGGCTTTTTGCTTTCTGTATCCAAATGAGGGGAGGGGGGTGATTGGAAAGGGGCTTGAAGAGAAGGGGGCTAAATATAGAAATTACAGTACCTCCATTCCTTCCTCTCCCTTCCCAAACATGCTGCAGAGAGGGGCAACTGCAGGGGTTAAAGCCTGGATTGCAAGGTTGATGTATAAATTGCATGTTATGTACCTGGTAATATGGAAAAATGAGCTAGTAAATGTATCCTTGCCTACAACTAGTTGCCGATTAAATGTTCAAAGATACACAGTGTTAAGCATGAAGAACAAATGGAAGATATACCCACAGCCAACAAATTTTCAACAAATAGATATGGATTTGTTCACTTCATTTCTTACTTTCGACACAAGTAATTATGGTAATTATAATTACAAACACAATGTACTGTCATTTAAAGACTTAATATGTGATCCATGTATATATGTTAATGTAATATAATATAAAAAATAATGTGTTTATTGTTAAAATATGGGATATATAATACCGTAAACCTCTGACTATAAGCCCTGGGCTTATATTCTTTTGTAAGTGATTTTTGATGGGCTTAGGGGGGGGAGGGGGAGGGCTTATATGCACAGGGGCCTTATACATGGACGATCAATTGTGTTAGTAATAAACAAGTCAGTCATAAACAGGAAAATAAACATGTGTTAATAACACATTAATAACATAGTAAGCTATAAAGACAATGACAGTGTTTCAAATATCATTCTCTGCTATATTAAAAGACAATGCCAATGTTAAATAACATAGTGGGATACTGGGCTTATATTCAGGGGGCTTATATTCAGGGGGGCTTATATTTGAAATGAGGTGAGCATTATATTCAGAGGTTTACAGTATACAGTTCAAAAAAGCTTGTATTTTCTTGTCACAGACACACATTTCTGGGTGCATATAGAACAGCTTATACGTCAGGTTCTCATGTCGATCCAATGGTAATTTGATATCGCTGCCATCACCATAATATAGTGTAGCACACTGTAGCACAGAATGGCCTTGTATCATACTTTACATCATGCATGCAGAAATGCCTTGATCATTGACATTCATGTGGCGATATTACTATCACGATAGAATTAGTTACGCCAAGTAACACGTCGTACACGTCAGGTAGCAGCTGAAATATTTTAATATTTGCCATAATAAGCCCATAACCTGTTGGCAAAACAACCAAAACATCTTCACCATTTTACATTATAGCCGAGATACATTTGAATGTCTCGTCTTTTAACGAATATTCAAGCCCTATTTTCGCTAGAACAACTTTCATAGCTCTTTCAGTATTTGCCATTGAATATAATTTAATAGTAGTACGATTTAAAGCACCTTCAAACGTATAAAAACCCATTTTGTATACTATATTCTGATGAGAATCTTTGTTTAAAACAATATCGATTGTGAGCGTGTGCCCGCGCGAATTTAGTAAGCGGAATAAACGAAAGCAATAAAAGCGCATGCGCCATTTATCTCATTTTGGATAAAAAAATTCGATTTCCCCAGAGTCATGCCACAACCTAACCCGCGAACAGGCATACTCTGGGAACGAGATTGGGATTTCCATGGCAAGGATTTTGAAAACATTTCCAGTGATACTTGCTGCTTATAATGAAAAGTTTTTAATTTTTCTCCTTTATAAGTTAACAACAATGTACACTGAATTACAAGGAGCACTAAATATCGTACTTTCCTTTGATAGTTAGGGACCGGTCATTATTTATGGGGATGGCACCGAAGAGAGATGTTTTTCGTGACAAAAATTTTGCTGACCCAACCATTAAAAGGTAAAAAATTTGATTACCCAACGTCGAATATCAATTAAAAATAAATACCTACTCCTGGCCAAAAACTTTGCAAAAAGAGACCATTCAGTTGTCACAGATGTCCTTTACCACTTCTGAGATACGAGTTTGATAACTGCTTGTGTAATTTTCTGCAGTCTAAAGTTTCATGTTGTCTGCACATGTACTTTCTTTAGATACACCATATGTCTCCCAACAAATCGAAAAACAGTGATCAAGATAGTGACTCTGATTGATTCACATATTGTATTGACATATTGACTGTTGACATTGCTTTTTAGTCTCCAATATTTCAATGAGTCATGCTTTGGAAATGACAATAAATTTTCATTACCCAACCCTTGAGTTGTTTTTCATTTACCCAAACCTTTTACTTACTCAAAATTTTGTTCGCCCAACCCTTTTCTCTTCGGCGCCACCCCACCATAAATAATGACCGATCCCTTAATTAAAAAGTTTTCCGTACGTCGAACTTTCTTTCTTTTGTCAAAGATCATCCAGATGGGTATCTGTCTCTAGTATCTGTTTCACTCAATGTGACAAGACATCAATGTAAAGAACTGCGTTTTACTCACAATACAGCAGAGGCCATTCCCTCCATGGCTCTGGGCAAAGGTGTAAAAGCCTCCCATTTATTGTCGACTACGCTATAAGCATCAATCGAGTCTGTCTCAACGTTCATGAAAGCTCCACCAATCGCAAACAGCCTGTCCCCAACGACAGCCGCGACTGGACTCTCTCGACGCACTAGCAACGGCGGCAATGCTAACCAGCGGTTCATGCGCATGTCGTATGTCTCCACCGAGTTATGATCTTCGTCGCAATCGCTTCCACCAAGTACTACGATCTGGTTCCGCAACGCCGCTGCTCCGAAGTACCGTCTTCGATATGTCATGGATTCACATACCGTCCAGTAACCGATGCGAGGGTCATATCGTTCCATAGTGTTTAATATTGAGATGCCGTTATCCCCACCCATGGCAAAGAGAGAGCCATCAATCGATACTGCTTGTAGTCCTTCGCGTTTTGTTATCATCGGCATGACGTCACACCAAGAATCTCTGAAAATCAAAAATAATTTTTCCTGCAACGCAATTTCTGTAGAACGATGTGTTCGTACTGTTTGTTGAACAAGTTGGAACAAGTTGTTATCATCTTGTAACAAGGTTGATGAGGCTAACAAGTCGTTGATGACAAGCTTGTAGCAACTTGTTACGAACATCCTGTACACACATAAAAACGCACAAGTTGTTACAAGTCTGCAAACAAGTTGTTACAAATCTGTTCACAAGCTGTCGACAACTTGTGTTCGCACTGCTTGTTCCCAGTTGTTGTAACAAGTTTGGAACAAGCTGTTGACAACTTGTGACAAGCTTGATGGCATTATCAGACTTGTTACAAGGTTGTTCTAACAAGTCTGATACAGTCATGATATAACAAGAATGTTACAAGGTTGACCACACAAGATTGTAACAATATTGTCATATCAAGACTGTAGCAGACTTGTTGGAACAACCTTGCAACAAGTCTGATAATATCAACAAAGTTGTTACAAGATGTTAATCAACAAACAAAGTTGTTAACAAAGTTGTTACAAGATGCTATCTCTTAACACTGAGAAATGTAAAGAACTGAGAATCGATTTTAAAAAAATTAAACAACCTTTTGATCCTGTACTGGTGGGTGGAGAAGCATTGCCTATAGTTGAGAGTGCAAAAATATTGGGTCTTGTTATGACAGGCACACTTCAGTGGAAAGATAACATCAGAGAGAGTATAAAGAAAGCTAATAAACGCCTCTATTTTATAGTATTATTGAAACGGGCAGGCGTAAATGTCAATGATGTCTTGAACTTTTATTGTACAGTGATTAGGCCTGTGCTCGAGTATTGTGCGCAAGCCTTCCATCATTCCATCCCAAAGTATTTGGCAGACGAACTTGAGACTGTCCAGAAACGTGTGCTAAAAATTTTATCTCCTGAAATGACATATTGTGAGGCCCTTGAGTATTTTAGACTGCCTACTCTATTTCAAAGAAGAGAGGACATGTGTGACAAACTCTTTACGAGTATCATCAAGGATCCAATGCATAAACTTCATCATCTGCTGCCCCGAAGAACGAGACTGATTATTCTTTCAGGACGAATCGGTATTTTAATATGTACGTTACACGCACGAACCGCTTTTATAACTCTTTTATCCCTGCTATGTGTAGGAAGTTTGTAGGATAGATTTTATGCTTATTTTAATCGAATTTTGATCGTGGGTGGGTTTTTATAATATTGTATTAATAATATTTATATGTAGTGCATGTGATAATATGTAATCCACGCAATTCAGCTTCTGGCTGCAATGTGGTTTCAATTTAATAATAATAATAATAATAAAAAAATGTCGACAATAAACTTGTTGACAACTTGGGACAAGCAGTGCGAACACAACTTGTTGGCAGAAACTACGTCATGTTGTGTACACTATAGTGGATCGATACGACAATGAAAGAGAGACTTGGAGCAAGTCTAACTTGCTACAAGATGTGATATTTCTATGCGTGTGTTAGTCTTATTGGAACAACATGTCTGTTACTGTCATCAATCTTGTTACAAGATGATAACAACTTGTTCCAGACTTGTCACAACAACTGGGAACAAGCAGTGCGAACACATCCTGATATCGGTTTGACAACAATCTCGTTACAAACTTATTTGCGCGTTTTTACGTGTGTAAATGGAGTGAAATGCAAGTTATTATTACTTGTTCTGACGAAGACCTAGGCTTATGGATGAAAATGAATCTTTGCCAGTTGTTTTACAGAAAAAAGCACAATAAAGTTTGCATGTACTTCTATGTTCTGTGTGAGTTTTTAATGGCCAGCTCTCGCATTAATGCTTGTGGCTAAAGACAGGAATCTAGTCTGACCTGCGAACAGAAGACCCTACTCTAACCCTAAACACAACCCTAACCCTAACTCTAACCTAACCCTTTAAACCTTTTAACTTTAAAGAAAAAAAAATTCCAAAAAGTAAAACGACTTCAGCAGAACTCGAACCAACAACATCGCACATTACATATTACAGCCGCACGTCCACTGAAACTCGCTGATTGGAAAAATACATCTTATATAGTTTCATATTTATGAACTAATATCTGGGCCAGGCTACATTCCTGTGATTAGCCACAAGTTGCATTAATCTCACCTTACAGGGTCATAACGTTCAACACTGTCATATTCAGTACGGAAGAAATCGCTTCCTCCCACAGAGTACAACCAACCACTCATTTCAACCAACGAAAACGCATGACGGTTCACTGACATTGGTTTAACAAATTTCCAAGAATCCTGACTGGGGTTGTAACATTCCATGGAGTTTAGCGCCAGTTCACCGTCACATCCTGCAGAATCAAATCAAAGTGTTATTCAGACTATCTGCCCATGTGTTGACCCAATGAGTTGCACTGTGCCCTAATGCTCCCAACTTTATTATTTTATCTAGCTAATGCCAGACTATTTTACTTGTCAAGGGGAGAGTGCTGCCACTCAATGGGTTAATCAGACTATCTACCCATGTATCTAGTTAACCAATTAAGTAGCAATGTGCCCTAATGCACCCTACTTTATTATTTTACTTTGTCTAATGCCAGACGATTCTTCTTGTCAAGGGGAGAGTGCTGGCGCTCAATGGGTCATGGGCGTTGCCAGCCACAAACAGGGGGGTCTAGTCGTCCAAAGCATGCCCCCCCCCAAAAAAAAAACTTTTCTATTTTTAGGGTCTTCGAAATGCTATTTCATGCATTTTAGACATGTTTTATGATAATCACTTTGATCTATCGTTGAAACTTTCTCAAGGGGAGGTGCATGACTTTTCAGGGGAGGCGCAAAAATTCTCAGGGAAGGTGCAAAACGATCTCAGGGGAGGGGCACACCTTCCCACACCTCCCATGAAAATCCGGCCATGATATAAAACACTTGCCTCCTGCAGCAAATATAAGGCCGCTATAAGTTGTAACTCCAAGACCGTCCCTTGGTTTATTAAGACAAGCGAACGAGTTCCAACTGTCCTCGGTAAAATTATAACCATCGAGTGTATTGAAGACATAGTTGTGTATTTCTCCACCAACGATGTACAAGCTCTGGTCGGAACTTCTAATCCGTCGTTTCGTCTTTGCACTGAGCTCCTTTCGTTCTGGCAACAAAAGTGAATTTTTTGCCTCGCTCACTGCTTGCAGACAGAAACTATTCGAGGCAATAAGCTCATCTTGTTCAATGCAGTCAACTGGGAATAAAAAAATCATTAACCATTAAGCAGCAATGTGCCCTACTTTATTCATTCACTCTGTCTAATGCCAGACAATTTTACTTGTCAAGGAGAGTCTTGTCAACAAGATGTGTTTGCAACAGGCTTGTAGCAACAAGTTGTAACAACGCTGTTATTTTATCAAGTTGCAACAAGGTTGTCACTCACAACTTGTTGGCAAATTGTTGAATTGCAGGACAACAACAAGTTGTTGGAACAACTTGTAACAAGTCTGTTGAGCTCAACAACCTTGTAGCAAGTTGTCAACAAAGTCATTGACAACTTGTATGACTATAAGGATTGATTCATAAACAGGTCAGGTGGTGTAGAATGGGCCTCTCAAATATAGCACTGTTTTTGCTGTTTCAAAATTATAACATTATAGGGGCCACAGCAAAGAATTTTGCCCCAGCAACCATATTACAAGTTGTTAACAGCTTGTTCCAAACTTGTTGACAATGTGGGACAATTAGCAATGTGTACACAACTTGTTCACAGCTTGTTGGCAAACTTGCTACGAGATTTTTGCATGAGTATGAGACTAGAATTTAGGTTTTTGACTAATTTTGCATAATTTCAGGCCACCATGGTGAAAATTGATTAATGATATTTGGTGGTATAAAATCAGTCATATAATATTATGAATACAGAGAATTGCCAGACTGTAAAGTTTGGTCTGAGTGAGAAATGTTGGCTGAATTTCTGTCCGCGCAATGTCAAGAAAATCCTACAAAATCTGCATATTTTTGATGAACTAATGATTTATTTTGTCTCTAACATGTTGGGCCTTGTGAAAAGTGGTAGAGAATATGCCATTTCCAACAATCTAGAGACTCCAAATTTTCAACCATTCTCAAACATTATGTCTTCGTTTCCATGCAACATTCATTTATGACAGAAAAGTTCCCCGCACAAAAATAATACTAATTTGCATTACCTAGTACTTTAGACGGCAGCAATTCCAACCTTATATGGTTTAAAATTTGAGGCAAAAAATTCTTCCGACTTTCCATATCATGTCTAACCCATGACATCGCTATATCAAAAGCACCCTTCTCGGATGGTGCATTTAAACTGTCGCTCGACAGCAACTGACAAATTTGATCTAACGTCGCCAAATAAAATTCTTCTGTTTTTGCAACTTGGCAAAAATGTTTGGTCGCGAACGTTAGCGCCGTATCTCGGAGAGTGGTGCAACCGTGCAGTTCAGCAAAACTGCTGATGCCGAGGCAGTTAGCGGGATGGAGTTGTGAAGACATAAATACACAACAACCTTTGACTATGTTATTAAATTGCAAAAGATGAGCAGTTTTAAGTAGGCTCTCTACATTGGACGTGTTAAAATCAATGACAGCGGTATAACAGTAATCCACTAGCAGCTTCACAGCCTCAAAATCGACTTCTTTCAAAACAATTTCTCTCGATGAGCTTTCCAGTAAATCCCCCGTGAACATGGTATAAAAATAAACGCTGTTCGCTGCCAAAACAACTCGATGGGCCTCAACTTCTTTTCCACCAACAACGAGGGAAACGTCGCATAATTTCTTCTCCTTGTAGATTTTGTACAAATTTTCAAGGAACATGCTTGCATGCGTGCTATCTGTTTGTTGATCGGGCTTTAATTCTTCTTTAATTTCGCCCTCAAAAGCATCCGTTGCATTTAAATCCTCCATGTTGCTTTTTTCTGCGTTTTGTGTGAAGCGAGTTCGTTCTTCAAAACATAAAACAGGTCACGCAATACAGTACACACGACACGTTACGCATGACGACCGCACGCCCACGCAAACATCGCGACACGCAAACCTGCAAACATATCACGCACAGCTATTTTATGCAATAGCGTTGTCCGCAGTAGCTAAAAATAGATTTTCCAAATGAAGACCCCCCGCGAGACTCAGACAAACAAACTAACATTTTGTATAGAATTGTACTAGCAGCGAACATAAATTGGTCTAAATTGACGTTTTTATTTATTTTATCTGTGCTAAAACGAATTTAAATTTATCCCAAACTACAAACATGGTTATTGCTAAGCTCTGTTGCTGGGGAACATGTCCAAGTAATTCAAAATACTCAGAATAATTGCTGAAACAGTACTCAGCAGTAGCAATGTGTTGACTGTTATTGACTGCGGACTGTGCTGGTTATTCTCCAAGAACTTTCGCAGCTAACCATTTCCCCCCGTCAATACATCCAGCGAACGATGCTTTCCCGAACTATTAAAAGCAATCGCTAACTCGCTGAAGAAGAACGTGACGTTTTATACCGCTTTGCTATAAGCCGGCCTCTACATTTTAACCACTGCTTGAGTTTATAAATCGACAGTATAATCAGATGGATGATGCTCAAAAGATGAGTCTGGGACGCCATCGTTTTTAGTGAGAGCGTCTGTTGTTAAATTTATGACTGAGGGAAGCAATATTTTAACCAGACAGTGTTAGGCTATTTAATTAACACAGTGTTAATAATAAAGGGCGGTTCTCTATTTTAAAAAAACTTTAAAAATAGATAAATAAAAATGTTGTTTTTATAATAACATATTTTTGTTGTATTGTCAAAGCAAAATAGTTTTACTGGTCAACGGAAGATTTTATATTTGTAGTTTATCTTTGACATTTTTTAAAAGTTTAAATTTGAAAGTATTAATTTTAATTACATTCCTAATAAATCCGTATTTTATAACTTGAATATGTAGTCAATAGATTATAGTAAATAATCCTAGCTTCTTTGGTATTGGACTTTGCCATTAATAAAAGAGATGTCTAAAGTAATAAAATAATGCACACTAAAGCGAGGTAAGTTAGTAACATGAAATCAACAACATTAAATAGGGAACTTTAGAACTGATTCGCTTGGGCTACGAATTAAATCTGGTACGATTACGAGATTTTTTCGTTAAATATCTGCTACTACAGACTTTCTATCGTCCTTTCTTTTGCATACCCTTTCTTTATAGCAACAGTTACGCCAAACCATGGACTATTATAACACAGTAGACACTGCCTATGATAGAAACGACATGACAGTCGATACTAAAGTGACGAAAAAGTGTATATTTCTACTTCCAAAGCAAAAATATTTTGCACTGGCACTTCAGGTAAAGCGAAAAGTACAAGGTGTGTATGATTTCCCACAAATAAACTGTAAACAAACGATCAAACTATCAAACTAACTCACAGGAAGCTCTTAATCGTAATACTATTTATATTAAATGTTGCCAATGTTTGTCTGAGTCTTGGCGGGGGGTCGAATTTTCGTGACGTCAATTGCGGACAACGCTATTGTATGCCATGGGGCCTTCAATGGAACCTTGTGAAACACCATATTCATTGTTCATTGTTCATGCCTATACACACGCAAAAATCTCACATCTTGTAGCAAGTCTGCCAACAAGCCGTCAACAAGTTGGGTTCGCACTGCTTGTCCCAAGTTGTCAACAAGTTTGGAACAAGCTGTTGACAACTTGTAACAATCTTGTTGATGTGATCAGACTTGTTGCAAGGTTGTTCCAACAAGTCCGATACAGTCATGATATAGCAATATTGTTACAACCTTGTGTCGTCAAACTTGTAACATTCTTGTTTATATATCATGACTGTATAAGAATTGTAAGAACAACGTTGTAACAAGTCTGATAATGCCATTATCATTATTGTTAACAGCTTGTTCCAAACTTGTTACAACGTACAACAACTGGGAACAAGCAGTGCGAAGACAACTTGTCGACACAGTTATGAACAGATTTGTAACAACTTGTTTTGCAGACTTGTAACAACTTGTGCGCACTGCTTGCTCCCAGTTGTTGTAACAAGTTTGAAACAAGCTGTTAACAACTTGTAACAAGCTTGCAGGGTCGTTCCTAGACGCAATAATTGGGGGAGGTGTATATTCATATATTCATGTTCACATACCGTAAAAACAATCCGACTTTTAAAAGAAATCCGTCGGGCAGAACACGAATATATGAATATACCCCCAATTTTCGCGCTAGGAACAGCCCTGCAAGCTTGATGGCATTATAGTCATACAATAATGGTATGACAAGAATGTTACAAGGTTGAGACACAAGGTTGTAACAATATTGTTATGTCATGACTGTATTGGACTTGTTAGAACAAGCTTGCAACAAGTCTGATAATATCAACAAGGTTGTTACAGGTTGTTAACAGCTTGTTCCTTATACTTGTTGACAACTTGGGACAAGCAGTGCGAACCCAACTTGTCGACAGCTTGTTACAAAATGTGAACAGTTTTAAATTGGCGAACAGTTTTAAATTTTCAATGACATTTAACTTTAATCTTTTTCAAATATTTAAAGTAAGTTTGTAAAAACAAGGAAGCCAATTAACTGTTGTTTTAATATTATGCACTATTAATATTGACCGAAAGCCGGCCAAAATTAAAGATCATCATTTTCAACAACAAACAAATATAGCCATCTATTGTCAACGAATAACAATTCCAGGTTTGATTCAGTTCTTTTCGGGCAAATATTTACTACTAACTTTGAGACTGATTTCCGCTCGGATTTCAGTTCAATCTATAGCAATCGGCAAGTCAGAATATTAAAATCATGTTTTACGCAATAATTTTTCCAGCAATCATTTCACACCACTCGGTAATTTTTGTTTGAATTTTAACAAATTAAGAATTTTTAGTGTCCGGTGTTCCGTTTTCCAGAATGATGTTGTTCCGGTGTTCCGGTGTTCCTGGTAACTAATAATAGCCTCAACAAGCTGGGAACAAGCAGTACGAACTCGTCGTGTTGTTAAGTTGTCAGCATTGCTATACAACACACGGAAATACTGCCGAAATCCTTATCGGAAGAGCACGAAACATTTTCGGAGAAAATCACTCACCGTCAAACATCCTCCACCCACGCCAGTGGGTAGGTACTCGATCCACGCAGGCGCTCTTTGGGGAGGAACGACACAAAGAGCGTCTCCGTGGGATACTTGTGGGTGGGGTGCAATAATTTCTTCTGTGCCATCAAAACAATTGCGAAAAAGTCAACAATATTTCTGTTAACTCTGGGAAAATGTAGCTACAATCTTGGACGTAACCCTTGAGGCCATCCCAGGCAATATTGCAAAGTTAATGCACATGGACAAAACAAACTTCGTCACCCCCCGATTCAATGCAGCGCCCAAACAACTTTTGCAGTTTGGGTAATTTACCGTGACAAAAGCTCAATCGTTGATTAATCTTCAACACATATGACAAGACATAAGATTTTTAGAGTTGTTTGCTTCCTTACACGAGCGGTACCATGCAAAATGCTGCCAAAATTAGTTCTACCAATTTTAGGTTGTCGTCCACGTTGACAAAACGGGGGAGTTAAGAAGCGGAACCTGATTTAACAAGGAATTTATCATAAGGGTTATGCATGCGAATTTAGTATAAAGGAAAAAATAGTCTCAACCAGTTACATGTTCTGTTAAATATTTACCCGTATGCTTTACACTGCAGGCATCGGCCTTGTCCCTCTAAACCTTAAACTCTAGGCGCGCAAAGCTTAATGGGAGCACAAGTTTCAAGCTCAGTCGGTTGAATATTGCAATTCTGTCCTCATAAGGAGATATTTAGCATGCATGTCTCTAAGAAATGGGCCCCATATATGATTTCTAAACTGATTAATGGACCATTTGCATTATAGACTAAATTTTGGTCTAGACAAAAATTTCATCACAGCTTGAAAGAGCATCACAAAATTAGTAATATTCCAAAGTTTCGTTGCGGAATGTCGTAAAATGCGGATAATATAGCCTTTCGAAATTTGCAATTTTCAGTCATTTTGTATTACAAACGGGAAATTGATGCCCCAACACCCGATTGGGCGGTCAATTTCCCGTGCGAAATACAAAATGACTGAAAAACGGCAAACTTCGCAAGGCTATATTATCCGCATTTTACAACATTTCGCAACGAAACTTTGGAATATTACTAATTTTGTGATGCTCTTTCAAGCTGTGATAAAATTTTTGTCTACAGTTGTCTAGATCAAAATTTAGTCTATAATGCAAATGGTCCATTGATGCTCTCATTATGCTTTGCATTCTGTGTTTTGCACGCTTAGAGTTTAATTTAGAGTTTAAGGTTGGCAAAGGACAACCTTTTTTGAATTAGCTGTATACGCGAACTTATGAATCGTCAATGCTTGACAACTGGACTGTGTAACGAGTTCAGTTGGTCAGAGCGCAGCACCGGAATCAAAACGTATGTATTATATATAGTTTATATGGAGACCAATTGACCAAGGCGGAACCGATATGCGGATATCGCGTGTCAGCTCGTCGCATCATCACGTGCTAGTATGCATGCATTGTGTAACAATATCGTTGTGTATATAAGCACATTCCCCAACTGACAGCTTGCTATAAGGCCGAGAGCCAGGTACAGTCGAAAGCCATAAGAAAGATCATTTCTATTCTAACAAAGTCAATAATATGGGAAATCTCATACCATTGGACGGGGCGAAGAAAGAAGAATGTGAAGGTACGATTAAACATCTTCCAATTTTGATGGTTCAATATGACCCCTCTATCTTGAGCCAGGAGTCTAGTATTGGCTTATACAAACAAATATAGTTCAAAATCCTCGACTTATTCCTAATATAACAGCAAGTTTCTAATATATAATGCATTTGCCATTACTATTCTCATTTTTCGTAGCCCTCAATATAAACATAAATGGAACATGTCTGTGCACGCACGTTTTGTCATTCCAAATGCGATAGGCGTTGTTTAGCAAAAATATTGATCTTGCTTTTTAGTAGTTGAAACAACTATAATATCAACTAAGTTTAGCAAACAAGTTGTAATATATGATATTTGTATCGAGTTTTGTATGGTACATATTTGTAAATTTAATATGACGGAAATTTTGAATGCTTTAATTTGCGCTGTTTGCGGAAGTAGGTTTTAGGGCTTGCGGCTAGTTAACTAGTTTAATCTCGGATCAGTTCGGTTACAAAATCCCCCAAAAGTTAGCACTGAATAGAACTGCCACGTTATTTCAAAATCCTTTTAAATTTTGCACAGAGATAGTTACATTCATGAAAGTTTATCCGATCCTGGTTGAATAATACTGGAAATCGAACAAGGCAGTTAGCAGCCTTTTGGATTTTGTCGCTTGTATAGTTAGATTGAACCTCGTTTATTTTCACAGAGTAACTATATAGGCAAGGACATGCATTCAGTGTCAAATTTATCATTCTATAAATGTCGAATATATGAATACATTGAGCTAGAAATGGAGTCAGTGATTTAAGCTGTAGGGGAACCTATAAGCATTGTTGACAAATCTTTGTCCTTTTGACATTCTGTTGATTCGTTACGCTCATTGTGCAATGACGTACTCACCCTAGTTTACAGTCATGAAATTTCTTAACCATACAATAATTTACAGGTGTTTTCAAATTTCCGAACAATATATATAACATAAAACTTTCGTGTTTGTGAATTGTATCGATTTCGTTGTCTCAAAAACTGCGACAATATCGTCTTGTGAAATGATATTGACGTCAAAATTGTTACTTGAAACCATTCCGCAAAACGGAAATGCAAACAATAGCACGGAAGGTGAGGCTGTCATGTGAGCGATAAAAATAACAAACTTGAAATGGTCTAGCGAACATAATGAAGAGTTCTTCGAAATAAGTTCGAATTTGAGTATATTTCCATATGGTCGTATCACGATCTTTCTCAACGGCCAGTTTATAACAGTTTTTATAATATAGCATTTGTAAATTCTGAATGCTGATTGGCTAGCTAAGAGCCGTGTTGATATAACTCTATGTCAACACGGAAACGTTGGAAAATTTCTTTCTTTATATTTCTTTGTGCTATCTTAGAAAACAAATATAAAAACTTTTTTCCGCATTGATATATAACCATGTCAACACTCGTGGAAATTGTGAAAACTCGAAATTATGTGAAAGCACTCCGCCCTTCGGGTTTCCACACAATTTCTCGTTTTCCCAATTTCCATTCGTGTTGATATAACTGTATATCAACACGGAAAATGTTTTATATTTGTTAAATACCTGTAAACCACATATGAATCATAAATATTCAGGAGCCAGTTGTTCAAAGCTGGGTTAGCTTAACCCTTGGTTAACCTAAAATTCGAAGCAAACTTCCTGACAGCTTTTCTATAAATTTGGACTGATACTTCTTCAGAGATCTTGTCTGGATCGATAGGAGTTTACTTCTCTGAAGTTTTGAAATACACAGATCAATGTGTAGAACTACACAAACTAAAACAGCAGTTTAAATTTTAACCCAGGGTTACTAGGTTAGTATTAACCCACCTTTGAAAAACCGTCCCCTGTAGTTATTATCACTCGGATTCACTCCGCGTATTTTCAGTTCTAAAATGTTGTACTTCGGCTGATGAGAAAGATCGTGACTCAATCTTTACGACCGTTACGACCGGCATATGGAATTGAACCAGGCTTTACGTTTCGGCTCTCGAATACGTTTTTTAGTTAAACACGCGGACGACTTGTAAATGCACCCGGGATTTTTTGCTGTCTTCGCTTCCTTCCCTTGGTCCTCCGCGCGCGTTCACCAATTACCCGAAATGTCTTATGTTTTCAAAGTATGCCGCACGCGTGTTAAAATGTCTCCGTAGAGTATTATCCCCGGGTGTACAATCGTCGTATACATATGTAAATACCGTAAACCTCCGACTATAAGCCCCCCCCCCCGAATATAGGCCCCCCATGTATAAGCCCACCACATGTACTAAC
>CACRXK020004220.1:0-32663 GCA_902702795.2 Paramuricea clavata
CTGTTATATTCACTTTTTACCTTTCTTTTTAGTAATGGGGCATGAATGTCAGCAATTTCCAAAAATATTTCCTTCCATGTGTACCAGGCAGTATTTGCATCAGTGCAATTGTAAAACAAAGTTGAGTTAAGTGCTTGGTTAAGGTCTTGCTGGAAATTGGTAATGTTAAAGTGCTTGAATTGTCTTGTTTCTACTACTTTAGGTTTTGCTTTTGGAATGCTAACCTTTCTGCATGCATAAACCAGGCTGTGGTCGCTAATTCCGAGGTGAATGACCCCTGATTCAATGATTTTTGTGTCGCCTATTTTTGTGATAATAATGTCTAATAGAGTTTTAGTTCTAGGAGTAATTCTTGTCGGGCTAGTGATTAACTGTTGTAGTTGGTATTCATTTATTAACTCAATCAATTTGTTTGTATGTTGGTTATTATTTTCAGTTGACAGAAAATTGCAATTAAAATCACCAGTTATAACAAAATCTTTGTCCTCTTCATCAATGTTCTGTAAAAAATTTTCAAAATGGACAAGTAATTCTATCTTGGCATCGGGAGGACGATACCATGTTGAGATCAGTAGAGGTTTGCTGTTAGGCTTGTTAATTTCAATACAAATAGCTTCTACTGTACTTGAAAGTAAGTGATTGCAAATAGTATAGGGAATAACATTTCGTATATAAATTGCGACACCCCCACCATTTCGATTTCGGTCTTTCCGAATAAGATCATAACCTGTGATATTAACTTCGTTGTTGTCAATAGTGCCGTCAAGTCTAGTTTCATTGATACTTAATATGTCAAACATTTTATCGTTCATAAAAATTCTTAGTTCATCAACATGCTTATATAGACTTGCAACGTTTTGATGGCCAATTTTAAAGCCTTTCAGTTTTGGATAAGGCGTGCTGTTTATTTGCATTGTTTGTCGTGAACTAGACTGTGTGTTTATTTGATCTACGATATGCAAAAATGTTGAATCAGGATCCGCAGTGTTTGAAAACTCAGGATCTAGTCAATGGCTGCTAAAAAATTGTCTTATGTTTTTAGCTAATGTAGTAGTTCCATGTTTATTTAAATGTAGACCAGAGTTATTTAAAAGACTTCCTTTAATGTTGTTGTGTTTAATAAGTCCCCAGCCCTTATCTGTACATAATTTAGCGAGCTCGGCATTGACTACATTTACCTTTTCTGCTAAGTTTGGATCATCAGTTCGAGTTATTATTTCCGACCATATAAGTTCCAGATCGTTGTTCTGTCTATGGATCGTTTCACCAAGATCATTCATTGCATTTATTAGATCTTCTGGTGTTTTGTTATGTAAGTCGTTGGTTCCAACATGAAATATAAGTGTCTTTGGCTTGGTAATTAGAGTTGGTACTGCATAATGCTTCATTTGGTCAATACCTGCACCAGGAAATGTCTTAATCGTTACTTTTCCTTTCTTCAATCCATTCTGCATTCGTTTGGGGTCCAAATGTTTAATGATCGAATCTCCGAGGATAGCTATTCTAGGTTGACTACGTTGTGAGTCACGACTTGACTCATTAGAATTTGATGGACCACTGCTTTTTCCAACCATCTGTATGTTGCTGTGTTTGGTTGTATTCGAAGTTTCGTCTAGAATCTGTTGGGTATTCAGTCTTGCTGGAATATCGTCATGTTCAGAATCAGTGACCCTAAGGGTTGTATATTGATTTTTTGTTTCAATAGTATTTGATCCTGCTGGGGTCTCTGGAGGTGGTTTATTATACTTCGTCTTTACAACTTTCCATTTATGTTGTTGAGTATTATCTAATTCGTATTGCAAGAGTGTTAATGCCGTTGATAAGCTCTTATTTTCGTTTTCAAGGTTTTGCATTCTGTCATTTAAATCCGGCTGAACAGTTTGAGTTTCCTTTTGAACTAGCTTTAGGGTTGTGATTAGACTCTGCTTCTCATCTTCCAATCTTTGTACTGTCGAATTAAAATCCGAAATTTTTTGATGTAATACTTCGTTCTTCTCTCTTAAGTCGTTGTTAGCTTTGATTAGGTCATATTTCTCTTTCTTTAATTCATGGACAGTGTTCTCGAGAATTATAATCGAATAAACTTTATTTTCTTTAATGTCAGCCACTTCTTTTGTAAGAGCTTGAAATTTGCTGTCGACGTTCTCAGCAAAGCTCTCCAGCTTAAATTTCAATGCAACGATATCAAACTCTGGATTATAGTTTTTGTTCGGGTCTCCCAAAGGAATATAGGAATGAGGCACTCTATGCAAATTCATTGGTTCTTTATGCAAATTTACACTTGTTGACAAGTTTGTGTTCGTTTCTTCCTTTGAACTTTGGGCTTCATGAATAATACTGTAACTAAAATCAAATGTCGATTTGAAGCCTTTACAGGATTACCCTCTTTAGTTGATGTATCTTCGGTTTTTTCAATATCACTCGTATTCTCATCCTCGCTAGCTCCCTCGTTAGTTGGTATATCTTTAGTTTTATTAATATCATTCATATGTTCATTCTTGCTAGCTAACAGACTTTCGATGGACTTTGCTAGCTCGGTTTCTGTAGGACTTCCACTCACCACCGTTTGATCACTCTCCCCGAGCCCCAGATTTACGTAGGAATATACTCGTGTGGTGAGATCGCTGCCTTTTTCACCTTTGAAGTAAATATTTTCACTTTTACTATGCCATGTAACTGATAGCATCTTAGAATCAAACTGCCATGTCCCGCCGCTCGGTGAACGCCATGATGTATTTTCGGCTATTTCTTCACTAATTTCCGTGAGGACAAATGCTTTAAGGTCTTCCAAAGTTCCTGACCATTTCAATTTACTTTTATTAAGGCCAAAATAGCCGTACAATACGTTACTAACTGTTGTAGAACTCATAATTGAGAGGAGCTCAAAAACACACGTCTGTGACACGTTGTTAAGGCCAAAAATGAAGTAGTTTTCCCATAGAGACATGTTAATATGTTTCTCATCATTGCAGCAACAACATAAAATTTGCCAACTGCACTAAGCCGTAATTTTAAATTTTTCTTAAAATCAATAAAATTAAAACTGTTTGCAACATCACCAAACAACCATTCCACAGAAACTCGGAGGGAGCTCATTGCTCGATTAAATTCTTTCATATCCTCTGTTAATACTTGCACATCACCAACACGGTAGGGGGCCATTAACTGTGGGCGAAGTGGATAAGCTGGGTCTCCATACAAGCAAAGGAGTTGCCCATCTGGATTATGGGCGTGAAGCTCCAGGGAACCTAGTAGGCCAGAATCTTTTAACATCCCTGCATCATGGCGACGTCCCTCGACAGGACCATATAGATTGGCTATTAAACCATAAGGCAGAGCAACTGCTTGGAATTTAAGTGCATGCACACGTTTATGTCCATTGTACACTACACGCTGCATCTTGCCAGGGCGGCATATTTGACGCACTGTACCATCAACAAACCCTAAGCAATTGACTAAGGGACTTCCTCGTTCTCTAATGGCATTTGCATACTGTTCAAGTGCCAAAGGAGATAAAAAGCTTTGGTTCCATGATGTTAGGTGGAAGCCATGAACATCATAAATCCAGTCAAGTACTGTATTGTAGATCATGCATAGCCCAGGCACAGGTCTTGCAAACGTGCTCATCATGTCAACATATCGACAAGGATATGCTAACCTGAAGGAAAGTTCAAATAAAATACATAAATATAAAAATGCAGGTATACGACAATAAAACATGCACACTATTAAATATAAATTAACATTTATACTGTATTATGTATACTGTACCTTTTTAACAATATGCACAACCCTTCAATGCCATCACAAATTGTTCCTTGACCACACTTAAACGTTTCTGGAACTCTCAAAGCATCTACAAGAATAGGTATGTCCTCTTGTTTTACTCTGAACATGGCTTCAAACTCACTGGAATCGTACTCTTCCCAGCAAAAATCACCAAATTCCCAGTAAGGGTAAGCAGGGTTTGTTGACTTATATGCATCGTAGAGAAGCACGAACTCTTCGTCATCTATCTGCCCATCGCCATAACTTAACACCAGAGCTGTTCTAACATCTTGAAAGGACATCTCAACCGGTTTATGAGTGTCCTTAAGTTTTGAATTAGGACAAATATATATATATATATATATATATATATATATATATATATATATATATATATATATATATATATATATATATATATATATATATAAATCAAGTAGTGAAGTACGTTGTCGCCTTTGTAGTCGAAATCTTAATCGCTAAACTTCTCCGTACGTCGCGCGCTTTTTGTCGTAGTCGGCCCAATCTTCCAAATGTTAGACCGCGCATGAAAACGCGTTGTCCGTAGTCTGTTGCCGTGGTATCTTAAAGTCCTTAATAGGGGGGGGGGCACATATTCATATATACCTGTTCACATACCATAAAAACAATTGATTTAGTTATTAATAAAGCAGAACATGAATATATGAATATGTGCCCCCCAATTATCGTTCTGGCAACGGCACTGGTTGGTCGCACTCTGTCTTTTCCACCATGCAACTAAAACCTGTTAGAATTGGTTTACTGCCGGACCTGGTTTACTTCGTCCAGAATTTTAGACGAACAAAAACAAAAAGGACACAACCATACTTCCTTTCCTGGGGGAAATCAAGCTCTCCTCGCACACTCGTACATGTTTAATGTTTTCACTGTTGTTAACTGTTAAGTACGCGATAAAGACAGACTATGTATAAGTAACTAAGTCAGAATTTTGAGCATGCAGAATTTAGTCAGCTGTAAAATATTTGAAATTGTTACATATAGTTGCAGTAGCATTTGAATTTAATCAGCTGTATTAGGATATATTATATGCAATTTTTTACGACTGCATGCACGCAGTCACACAAGTGAGATATAAAATATCTTATTAAGCAGAAATACAAATGAAAATTTTACTTTTGGGACTTGAAAAGACATGCTCATTTTCGTATGCTTGTGCTTATCTTACTCGTGTGAATTAAGTTGTGAACCACAATTGGCGAGACGAATGAAGCAAAGCGCTATGCAATCAACATATTTATTGCATAATTTTTTTTCGGTATACATGCAGCATTAAGTCATTGCTGTCGAAAACGTAGTTATACATCTGTAAATGTGTTGGTATTCAACTCTGTTTATAGCAGTTCATAGATTTTAAGACAACTGGATCAACTCTATTGTGTACTTCTACTATGTACTATATTATGAGATAAACTTTATAAGAACTCGAATTTTCTTTCCATCTATTACGGTTATTTGAGCAACCGGTGTTTAGCAAATATGGATTTCTCTCCTGTTGAGTGTGATAAAGACTGTAAAATGCGTATAGATACAAATAAATAATGTTGTTCTTAAACAGATTAGGCTGGCCCGCTGCTTGCATAAGGATCAGCATCCTGTAGCAGCAACTCCAGTTAGATACAAATAATGTCATGTTTGGTTTTATTTTAATGCATATTCAATCGAAAATTCGGATCGGCGGTCGAAAAGCTGTGCATGTGTGAAAGTTTATATTAAAAACGCTGTAAATGTACTATGGCTATTAGCCATGCTAAAAGCGAACGCAGAACCGTTCTAAAATAAGCAACGACTCAACAAATTCCAACAAAATAAAATAAGCAACGACTCAACAAATTCCACTAGGCATCTTTATTACTATTAGTTTCGTACCACAAGATGTGGCACTCATCAGGTAAATTGGCTAATTTATCTGATAAGTGCCACATCTTAATTGTGGTACGAAACTAATAGTAAAAAAGATGCCTAGTGGAATTTGTTGAGTCGTTGCACTTATTATTTAATTATGCTCTGGATATCCATTGAGCACTCTGCCAAATATATATATATATATATATATATATATATATATATATATATATATATATATATATATATATATATATATATATATATATATATATATATATATATACAGAAAATACGTTCTACTATAGGGTCCAATATTCTATTTAGCCAAAAATGGTGCCAATTTTCGTATTTTTTAAACAAATTTGTCCAAAACTGAAAAACACAGAAAAATTGGAAAAAGAATGCAAATTTTCTTCTCTTGCCAAAACAACCAAATTTACCTAAAATTAACAATACATTTTATAGACTGTTCTGAAAAGGATCAAATAATGCAAAAGTAGCATGACAGCTAACAGTGAAAATATGTTGGTTTAAACCGAAGGCATCTCTGATCAATTTATGGAATCTATATAGGTTGGATCTCAGGATCGATATGCAGCTTTGGTTTTGCCGATGCCATCGAACAAGTCAGGGTAATTTTTTTCAAGGCGCCTATTTAATATGGTGTTCAATGCAGTGTTTACAGTTATTTTTAGGATTCCCAAGCTTTGGGGAGTGTTGCAACTCAAAAAGTTGCCATTTCGTCTTTTGATGACATAGAAGGTTGCAGTGACTGTGGTTGACCGGAAGCGAATTTCTGCAACAGTCATACTTACAGTGCTGCTCAGAAATAACCTAACACTGCGTTCGCGTTCCGAAGTGTTTGTTGCAACTGTACATGTAATCATAAACACACAATTCAAACAGCCGAAAATGCTTCAAATCGCGATCGTGTCCAACCTAGCAAGCCAGGGTTTTTAGGATCGGGTCTTTCAACCCGAGCTAGAAAGGTCTGTGTTGTGTAGCCTGCGAACAGGCTCTTTGAATTGATTTAGAGCCTGCCGGTTTAGTCAATAAAAATGCGTCTGTGCCCATCACTATTTATAGTGTTGTCAATCAAATGCAAAATACTATGTGACAAATTAATACAGACACTCCTTATGCAATAGCCTGCGAATGTATATGTAAACAAAACGCATATCTTGATTTCAACGCATGATTTTTTACAACATTAAAAGCACTTGTCTTTCTTTCAAACAACCCTGAAATTTCCTGAAGTAGCAATAGTAAGTGAATTCACATAAACACCACAACGACTTGAGTTTGAACAACTACGGCGTACTAGAATGCTCAAGAATGCAAATTATAGTCGCCTTTGTCTTAGAGGAAAGATGCTATTGTTGATATAAGAACCGGTTGCCGTTGTATATATTAAGAGCTTTTGACTGTCTATCCTTTAACTTTAAATAAAGATTTAGTTTTCTATACAACTCGTCGCTATAGAACGATATTTTTCGATTTGAATCTATTGTTGTGTAAATTTAATTACCTTTTATGGCAGTATAATGTGGTTAATTCAATTTCAACCAATGGGAACCCTGCGTCGTTCTAACCAACGCACAGACGCGTTTTTATTAGCTAGGCCTGCAGGCTCTCTCTCAAATTTCAAAGAGAGTTCAAAGAGAGCCTGTTCGCAGGCTAGTGTTGTGCAAATGCTGCATTTCAGCAATTTAACATACATGGGATGAAAATAATTCCGACTAAAACTCAGCCGGCTCAAACTGCTCACGGGCACAAATAGATCGCTATCAAACGTGCTGAAGCAAGAGTATCATGTAGCATACTTGCTACAGTTTATTTTAAATTGTCGCCGCTTCTGTATTTTTTTACGCATAACTAAGTCATTACACATAATTATAAACATTTACAATTAGTCAAAATACTACAGACTGTAAAATTTTTGGCTACCCAACATCTCGGGTCGATTTTTTAATAAGTCCATGCTTCCAATATGCATTTACTAACAATCGTACCAACTTATGATGATGTTTTCCTTACTGTGGAACGCGAATACACGCATATCATGGCCAGAAATTCAGACAACATGGCGATTGGCATACGCAATGTACTTCCTCATTCATTATTTAAGATGGCTGATTTATATATAGATTAAGTATTGCAAATATAATATTTTCGTACATAAATCCGAGCTCTGCACGTCGAAAACATCATTTAATTACTCGATCCTTTAACCGAATAAATTTCAGAACAGTTCAAGTAGGACAAACCAGTTCCCGAGAACTATATTCCTACCTTATCTCATCACATATACCAGATAAGTTAATTCTCCCAAAATTCGAAAATTGCACATTTTTGGGCAGCATTTTAGGACATTCGTGGGCAGTACATGGAGCTTCTGCACGTCTGCATTGATAAAAGTTGAGTTTATCTTTGTTCTCCAACCGTAGAGGATGGATAAACAGGTTCCAAAAAGCCACAAAATATATGCTTTTTAGCAAACGGAAAATGTGTACCTCAAGTAAGTATTTAAACGGCTTATTGTTGTATTGTGCGTATAAAATTTGCATACGAATACAATGTCGGATACATGTCCGACTGCATTCTATTCTTTTTTGAAATGGAAACTTGGTGAATATGAGCCCGCGCGTCTTTCCGCTGACTGTCCTGAATTTCTGGCCATGCCAGGGTGTCTCAAAAAACCGCTACCCTTAGAAATTCACCATTGTTCTAATTTGAATGCCTGAACCTTGTTGAAGCCATGAATGCGCAAACATTTTCACAGGATGCATATATTAAAGATCTTCGGAATTAAAATATCCTTGAAAAGCGAAATTTGTTATCCTGGGAATTGAAAATAGGTTCATACAAAAGTATAACTGCACGAAAATCGTTCAATTACATATTAGTGAATGTCAACGAAATGGCTCGACTGAGCACAGAGCAAAGAGTATTTATTGTCTTAAATGAGAAGCATAAAATTCCATTCAAATTGTTCATGCACCCATGAGTTCAAGATAGCACTCAGGCATTAAAATTAGAACAATGGTGAATTTCCAAGGGTAGCGGTTTTTTTGAGACACCCTGTACTGTTAAAGTCATTAAAATTCCTTCAAAACTGTTTTATTTTAGAGTTTTGTGAAAAGCGCGAGCATTTTCTGCATGGTCATCAGAAACCTGATCATGATGGCGAATAGACGAAATTAGCTAGATTGTGTTTTGTTTTGTCCCGGCCGAGTGCTAGTATTGATCGCGCACATGTGTGTGGTGTGTGATGTGTAAATCATAGGTTATTTTGATTCGCCGCTCGTTAGCGAACACAAAATGTGAAAGTGAGGCTGACTAACACTCGGGAAATCGCGATGATTTCCGACGATATCCGGTTTCGATACGAGTGTAACCGTAACGCGTTCCGCAAATGCGTTCCGTTAACAGTGGAACGCAAATGGAACGCAAATGGAACGCGAATGGAACGCAGATGGAACGCATTCAGGAACGCGTTCCGAACGCGTTTTCTGTTAGGTTATTTCTCAGCAGTACTGTAAGAGTGGCAGTTGAGCCGTATTTGTATATCTTGGACTGTGGTGTGCTAAGGCGCTCAGAATGTGGTGTGGTAAGCCGCTACATGGATGATTTTCTGCAACCTAATATACGAAGGTCACCCGATGAAATATTTCTCTATATTGGCACGAACAATATCAAAGAAAATGACTCGCCTGAAGTTCTCGCTGCAGGTATTTATAGATTAGCATCAATGATAACCAAGAAATCACCTAATACTAAAGTGACTATCTCTGGTTTAATAGTTAGAAAGGGCCTAAATTTAAAATCGAAGATAAAGTCTGTAAACAAGTTGTTGAAATCAACTTGCGTGGCTAATAACTGGCCCTTTATTGATAATTCAAACCTAGATGAAAGCCGTCTAAACCTTAAAGGTTATACCTAAATCGGAAAGGAACGAGCTATCTTAGCAGTAACTTTTTAATTATATATGATATTCGATTCGGGCTAGTTGCAATCCAATAAGTATACTTGAGTCTAGCTTTCCTAAAATTAGGGGCTTTAAGGTAGCCATGCTAAACATTGTCAGCCTGCCGAAATATATTGATGAGATTAGAATTCTATTAGCTAAGCAAGATCTTGATATTCTTGCTTTGAATGAGACTAGGCTAGACGATATGTTGTCTGATGATTTGATGTCCGTTCATAATTATGACCTGATTCGTACTGATCGGAATAGGCAAGGTGGTGGTGTTTGCCTATATATTAGAAGTAATTTGAACTATCTTAATCGAAATGATTCAATCCCTGCTACTCTTGAAGCAGTCTGTGTTGAACTTCACAAACCAAACAGTCAACCATTCATTGTTGCTAGTATATATAGATCTCCTAGTGCAAGCTCTCAGTATTTTTCTATGATGGAATCCTTTATTGATAAACTTGATAGTGAAGGTAAAGAAATTATTGTGGTTGGTGACTTAAACTGCAATATGTTAGATTCGTTGAATTCGGCATCCAAAAAACTAAATGACTTTTTGAATCTCTATCAACTTTCCCAATTAATCGTTAAACCTACTCGTGTAACTCAAACCACAAGCTCCTTATTGGATGTCTGTATATCCTCACTCCCTGAGAAAATTATATATTCGGATGTATTTGCAATCGGAATTAGCGATCGCAATTTAATATTTGTTGTTCGCAAAATTAATGTGCAAAAAAGGGTGAGAGCCAATCAGACTGTTGAAATTAGAAATTTTAAACATTTCAATCCCAGCAGATTTCAAGAAGATCTATTATCTCAGCCATGGGATCATTTAGACAGTAAGGATGACGTAGACTCCAAATGGTGTTTGTGGAAAACTTTGTTTCTGGCAGTTCTTGATGTGCATGCCCCTCTTATAGGATGAAAAGAGTAAGAACCCGAAGTAATATCCCTTGGTTGAATAAAAATTCTAAAAAATTAATGTTTGAAAGGGATAAACTTAAATTGAAGGCAATAAAATCCAGTTCCACTTTAGATTGGAATGCATACAAGACGGCCAGAAACGTTGTTTCATGCACTTTACAAAAGGATAAGCAATTATATTATAGTAATTTGCTTTATAAATACAAACACAATCCGAAAGAAAGTTGGCAAACTATAAATCGAATCCTTGGGCGAGGCCATAATAAATCATCTATATCTAGCATTAGACAAAATGATAATATTATTTCTGGTTCTAATGAAATAGCTGAGACTTTCAATGAATATTTTTCTACTATCGGAGACAAAATTGCAAATTCCGTTGATTCTGGAAATACTCACTTTAGTTCATACATAAGTAAATCATCCACGACTTTTGAGTTTGATACTGTATCTGTTCATAAAGTTTTACATTAATTTCATGCTTTATCCTCCTCTAAGGCAATCGGAGTTGATAAAATTCCAATAAAAGTATTGAAACTTTCTATAGCCATTATAGCGCCATCTATGACTAAATTATTTAATTATGTAATTCAGAATGGGGTCTTTCCTCGCGATTGGAAGGTAGCCAAGGTTATACCTCTCCATAAGAAAGGTCCCAAAAATTTGTTGGATAATTATCGCCCAATCTCTATCCTTCCAGCTATCAGCAAGGCCTTTGAAAGTATACTTTATGAGCAACTACATGGCTATTTATCCAATGCTAGCATACTTTCGAAATGTCAATTCGGTTTCAGACGATATCACTCTACAACTACGGCTCTTCTTGATAGCACTAATCAATGGTATTCAAATATGGATAAAGGTTTGCTTAATATTGTTGCTTTTTTAGATCTTAAAAAAGCTTTTGATACAATTGATCATGAAATCTTGATTGAAAAGCTAAATATGTATGGGGTAAAACGGCATTCATTGGGGTTACTTGAATCATACATAACAAATCGGTCACAAAAATGCTTTATAAATGGTACATTATCTCATTCTAAACCGATTAAGTGTGGAATTCCTCAGGGATCGATTTTGGGGCTACTATTCTTTTTAGTGTATATTAACGATCTGCCTAATTGTTTAAAATACTGTACACCGAGGATGTTTGCAGATGATACGACGCTCACTGTGTGTGGCAAATCCACACATAAAATTTCGTCTGCTTTGAATCATGATTTAAATAATGTTAACGATTGGCTAATGGCTAATAAGCTTTGTTTGAACCTTAGCAAAACGGAATATATGCTAATAGGATCCAGGCACAGCATCAATAATCTTGTTGATAATCCTTGTATTTCTGTTGATGGTAAACTTTTGAACCGAGTGATAGTGACTGAGTCTCTAGGAATTCATATTGACCAATTTCTCTCTTGGGATTTTTATATTGAGAAATTGACAAAGAAAATTTCTAGTGGCATTGGAGCGATTTCAAGGTTAAAACCGTTTGTATGCAGAAATACTCTTATTTCTGTCTACAACGCTTTAGTTCAAACATATTTTGATTATTGTTGTGAGGTGTGGGATCCGATTGGCAGTGTTTTATCTGATAAATTGCAGACTCTTCAAAATCGGGCAGCAAGAATAATTATGGGTTACCCAAATGAGCACGGATGCTCAGAAGCTGCTTTGACTGCGCTCGGGTGGAAAACACTTAAGGAACGTCGATTTGAATCTAAAGCCAGACTCATGTATAAGATTATTCATGGTTTTGCACCTACTGCGCTTACTGAAATATTTTCTAGTGCTTCAGTTGTCAGATCTCATGACTACAATTTACGTAATTCCGACATGAAGCTCAATCTTCCTTTTCCTAAAACGGAATATTTAAAAAAGAGTATAAGTTTCAATGGTGTTAAATTGTGGAACGATTTACCTATTGAAGTTAGAAACGCAGAAAGCCTAGGAATTTTTAACTCGCTTTTATGTGCAACTAGCCTGTCACGATCTACTAGTTTGTAAATATTTAACTTTGTATATACGTGTCTTGTTGTTTATTATGTGTTTTAAATTTTTTCACCACACCCCCCTTGGAAATCAATTTGTATTGAAGGGGTTAGCGTGTTTAAATAAAGTCTTACCTACCTACCTACCTGCTATGAATTTCGCGAAGACAAGTTTTCCCGCGCTTTTATAATTTTAAACAAAACTGGTAGAAAAAACTGTATTAGTGTTCAATATTCATTATTATCTCTTCATTATTCTGCCATATCGCTTGTCGTATGTTTGAAATTGACAAAACAACTGAAAAGGGTTGGAAAACCATGAAAAAAGCCACGATTCGCAACTGTCCAATAGGTTCCTGTCCAATATCGTAAAATATTGGACCGGCACGTGACCCTCTCAACGATTACTGATTGGCTAAGTGCGCGCGAGTGTATAATAAATGTTCATATTTTGATTTCTGATCTTTTGCTATAATAATAATAATATATTCATGTTTGACCCCCTTAAATATATAAAAACCTAACCCTAACCCAGAACAAATATCGTACATAACGTTACGAATATAGGTATTTAAAATAAATACATATTTATGATATTCTTTATTTTGAAGTGCAAAGTGAAAATGACGTCTTACCTTGCATTTTACCAGGAACTGCGACAATTTCTATTGAACTATCTTCATCAGTCTTTTCTGCCTTAATATATAAATACATACACATAATTATTTTTAAAATCTTACAAACAGATATCGTCTGCCGTTTTCTGCTTTATAGATTTATATACAGATAAACAATATAATGTCACACTGTGATCACAACAAAAAGTGGTTAGCTAGCCACTAGTGTACATGTTATGCCTCGTTACGATGTCCTGTTGTGACTGTTGTACATCCGTAACTGAACAGACTACGGCGCGCAAATGTTACCTCTCGTTTATAGAATAAGATTATTAAAACGCTGGTACAATCTGATAGACCATTTTTGAATTATGTAGACCAACACCAGGTCAAAGCTTAGTGCTCTAAGTTCAATACTGAGACATTACAATTTGGCACGCCTTTTTTAAGACAGCAATGTGCATGGTGATGAGACCGAATTCGGGAGTGGTCTTTTATGTTTACTATATAGTCGACAATTAGTCAATTTCTTTTATAGTAGATCGGAAAAAGCTAAACAGCACGACGTGCTTCAACTGAATATCAAAGATTTTTGTGTCAATTTCATAATTTTTTTGTGAATTTGCTTTTGACTTTTCTTCGTGCTTACTAACCTCCTCACTGGGCACTCGAGAATGTAAATAACCTTTGTCCAGTATGCCTTCCGCGGTAGAATCATTGCACTTCTCGTCTAGATCAACAAATAAATTTGTGTTATTATATAAATATCGAATCATGCCCAAAATCCAATCCATAAATCCCTTTCCTACCTTGATGAGCAGTCAGCCAAACTAGGCTTTGTCTTGAATCCGTTTCAACTCCTGCCTTGGCTAGACGAAGCAACAACCATTGGACAAGTAATTGGCACGATCGATAACTAAGATCTGGAGTCACCAAAAGAACACCGTTGCCATCGCTACCAAGTTCTTCAGTTACAGGGTGAGTGTCGATGAAAAATAAAGCGTTGTTAACAATTCCAATAGTAACGATGTAGGGCGAGCAGGTATATATTCCAAAACACATTTCCTCCAGAGATGCTTTCGATTCTAAACTTTTAACAAGCTCATATCTTCCAGCGCACGAAAACACTTTGTTCCCCGAAACACATTCTTCTGAAACTCGTACTGTTGGTGAAGCAGGTTTTTGGAGGGCATAATGGCATACGCTTCTTGAACATCATAGAAAGATGAGACATCCCTGTGCTCATTAACGCAAGATGGAAGTTGGCAGATGACGTTTTCAACTACCTTTCGAACCGTTTCCCACGTCTGTTGGTTTTGTGACTTGTCGCTGTTTAGGAGACGATTGCAAATTCCGATGGAAAGAAATGCACAACAATTAGTTGCATCATCTAATAGGGGTACATGACCTTCTTCGCAAGCGGACTGATATGAGTTGACTTGAATTTTTGCTGCTGCATCTCGACTATACTGTTTTACAACTGTACTTTGGCTCAAAGCTAACTTTTTGCATTGGAATGATTCACTTAAGTGGTTATTGAAAATACTAAGAACTCTTGAAGCAGAAGGTCTTGCGGCAGGATCAAAATTTGCACTCACGTTGAAAATCTCTTCAAGTTGCCACCAAGAGTTCATTCGCAGTTTTTCGTATTTTGTGCCATGTTGCGGTAGCCTGCCTTTTGCCAGAAGATTTTTCACGACTGCTTCAGTATTGGGAACACCCGACTGCTCTGCTTCAGCGCGATAAGGACACCCAAGTTCAGGGTTCATCAGTACATGCATAACCATTCCAATCGACCACATATCTGCACGCTTTAAATCTTCTTGGTTTGCAATAGTTATTTGATTTAGTTTCAGTTCTGGAGCCATATACGCAGGTGTTCCACAAAAAATTGAAGGTGTACTAGACACGACGATCGACTAGGTCTGTATATCGACTCCACGGCTCAGTCCGAAGTCAGTCAGTCGACATACAATGGGGCATTCTTTAAATGCTTTGCTTGAAAGAATGGAACCGTCAGTTACTTCACCGTTATATAAGTGCTGGTTACAAACTAAGACATTGCTTGGCTTCAGATCTCGGTGGGCCATAGCCCAAGTGGTGTCATGCAAATATTTAAGCCCCGTAAGGATATCTTTGGCACACACGGGTAAGATATCAGAAAAACTGGACAACAAGCTGAATTCAGAGTCCATTACCTGAAGAAAGTCAGCGAGGGAGCTAACATTTTTATTCAAACCGAACATACCGAAATGAAACTTAAATACTGCATCATAATACAATGTGGATCAGAACAAAAAGCCATAAACGTCACTGTATTTGGATGTCCTTTGACACTGTTTAAGATTTTTGCCTCCTTTCTGAAACTCGCCTTCGCGTCAAGAGACAGACTTTTGAGCTTCTTTAGTACGACCTTCTGTGCAGGATTGCCATATTGGGCGAGGTAGACGGACCCAAAACTACCCGAACCAATTTTCTTTTCTTTAACGATGTTCTTCCATTCAAATGTGCGCAAATCGAAACTGTACGTGTGTTTGCATTTGCTCAGTGCTGTTGTTGTTGTCCTCAAATGTTGCCCTATATGTTTTTAGTGTTTTTCAGTCTCGTATGTATCGAAAAATAATCTCTAGAATAAAAAAATTTCCGTCTTCACTATGTCTATAATATTTGTGCGATCGATTTCATTTAGGGACAAAAACGTCGTTGACATTTTTTGCCTTTATTACGTAATCGCCAAAAAGTGCGAACACATGTTTTTTGGTGGCTTGGAAACAATATGGCGGCGTATACGAACTAATATCGTTTTGAACATATTTTGTACAAGTTTATTCAAGTTTTTCTTTACTTCATTTAATAAATATATCAACCAGCATTCGTATGTAGTTCGACAGTACAATATTATACAGATATATTGAATGGAGTATTAAAAATGCTATCAGAATAATGTACGAGTTCACGGATCGAAAGCTATTAAAAGTTTACGTGCTGTTTTCCACCACGAAATATTATTCATTATAACTGGGATTACATAAAAAATATAAGCTCAATAGTAAATAATCTTCACACAAGTCATCCGACGACAGCGATGAAATTATTCTGTTCTATTAATCGAGTCCATGTTTTACTAATCGGGTCCATGTTTTACTAATCGGGTCCATGTTTTACTAATCGAGTCCATGTTTTACTAATCGAGTCCATGTTTTACTAATCGAGTCCATGTTTTACTAATCGGGTCCATGTTTTACTAATCGGGTCCATGTTTTACTAATTGGGTCCATGTTTTACTAATCGGGTCCATGTTTTACTAATCGAGTCCATGTTTTACTAATCGAGTCCATGTTTTACTAATCGGGTCCAGTCTATGTTTTACTAATGAGTCCAGTCCATGTTTTACTACATGCCGCTTGTCAGGCGAAAAACACACTGCCCAAAGATTTTATTATTTATTCTAGTAGATGTGTCATAATACTCAGTAGCTGCAATAGATTGGATACCTGATACCGTTGCACTTTTGAGAAAAAATAATTTACCGCCAGCATACTAACACGAATATTTAATCCGCTGTCTGAAAGACGTTTTTAAAAACACACAATATTTTGTTTGCTTCAAGCGATCAGGATAATTTTTAGTTTAGGTTTATGCCTACGCAGGAAATAATAAAATATGTAAGTTTCAAGAAGTTAGAATAAAAGCGCGAGATGAACTGTGAGATATAAAAAAGCTCAAATATCACTTGCGTAATTAACGTTTTAACTTGTTTTCGAACGCGTCCGAAAATAATTGCGAAAAAATTTTTAAAACTGACTACAATTTCAAAGTCAACGTTTTTTGTTCATTTTATGAATGACTTCTTCCACATAGAAAGATTGAAGGAAATCTGTAATCTTAAGAAATTCGAGTGGTCGGTTTTTACACGGACTGCCTCTTAACATTAATCATAACTTCGTTCAAAAGTCATCTTTGAAATGATGAAGTGAACAAATATTTACTTTAAAATAATTAGGTTTAGATCAGGGTACGACCACGTAATAACAAAATCGGCCAGTTAACCTTTCAAAATATCTGGCTTTCGACAGTGTCCTACTTTGTTGCTTTTCCATCGCTATAGACACCATCCATCGTAACTTCATTCACCTATTGACCCTCTGTGTTCTGTAAAAGTTCATTTTTCTACTTGGAAAGTGATACTTTCACAGTTAACTTTTAAAATACCTGGCTGTCTACAGTGTCCTACTTGATGCTTTGTCATCGTCCATCGTCCAACTTTGATCTCCCATTAACCGTCTGTGTTGCGACTGTGCAAGGATAAAGTTCAGTTTTTCTACTTGGGAAGTGATACTTTCACATTTGCGCCAAGGACCTTGAACGAGCCCCATTGGATGACATGTTTGAAACATTCTTCGTCTTGCATCTGACACATAGTTGTAGACAAGGCATCGCCAACACGCATTTCACGAAGATTTCTGTAAAATTTCTCCATGAACATCATAGTTGCACTGTCAGGAATGGCCCACAGAGCTGTAACAACGGACTTTGCACCAGCCATCAGAAATGCTCTTGCCAATCCAAGGACTCCTTCGATGCTGATCTTTCCACGGGCAGTGTGGCAAGCGCTAAGGACGACCATGTCTGCAGTAATGTTTAGTTTGGAGACATTTTCAACCGTAAGACAACTTGATTTCTTAGTTGGGTCAGTTACCCTGAAAGAATTAGAAGAGATATGTTACGTGTCTCGTAGCCCATTTTCATGACCACACAACGTCCGAATAATTCAGCGCCCAAAATCTCGAACGATTTCGTCTCATAATCCATCACAGACATATACTAGAAATACATGCATGCAGCGACCCCTCGCCTATATTTTCCAAGCAATGATTTAGCAATTGGTCAACACTAAACCACAGAATACTACACAGAAGTCCATCTCCATTGTTTTTTGCGTAAGCTCTATTCGTCATGATTCGTCACTCGGCAAGTACCGCAAACAGAAACAGTCCCCCCTGGAAATACTCAAAATGGCGAACGTCCAGGGGGGTGACTGCTTCTGTTTACGGCACTTGCGGAGTGACGAATCATGACGAATAACGCTTACGCAAAAAAAAACACAACGGAGATGGACTTCTGTGTAGTATTCTGTGACTATAAACGCAGACTCGCGTTGTACATCAAGTGGTGCCATGGCAACAAAATAATTTTAATTTTTTAATGTGTAAACTTGTCCTTCAGCAGCAGATTGAAATAAATGTGGTTGGGGTTGGTTCGAATGAGGACAAAGCTGCGACTGTATAAAATAGACTTTTAAAACACTTTAGAAAAAGGTCTTTATTTTTCTAAGTATGTTATTTTGCATTTTGTGAACTTTATTTTAATGTAAAATTTAACCTGGATCGACTACACTGATATTCATACTATCATATTTTACAGCATCTGAAACTTTTGGATACATATCCAGCGCGAGCAACTCATGAGAACACAAGCATTCGTTACCAACATGAGAAATCAACTTTCAAGAGATGTAAAATATTAAAAATTACGGGAACCACTGAGTATTTTAAAAAAATATAAAACAACGGTAACTCTGAAAATAAACATTTTAATCGTTCAAACAAGATCGCTAATATTAAAAATGGTGTTATTATGCGGCTCAAGTCGCCGAAAGGCCATAACATGTCAAATACGTCTAGCATCGTCTAAATTGCTTTGAAAATTTTTTTGCTAGTTCGCGAGGGGCCTGGCCCCTTAGCCTCGTTTTCGTGTTTAAGCTTATTTCCACATTTAATAGTCAAAATTGAAAATTCTTTTTACGCATTTGTTGAAGAAGGATGTTCTGCTTCTCTATGCATAGCCCATGAGAAACAAACTTAAAATCCATTCCATGTAAAGTGGCCCTAAGTTGAAAACAGTGTAGTCGTGACGTAATTACTGGAAAGGCCATTGGAATTCGGTGCCGAAAAAGCAAACACTCTCATTATGTTGTATAATAATGCTCGAGACACATGCAGAATTTTTCAATAGATCCTATGGTGCATCATACATATACTAGAAATACATGCATGCAGTAAGCCCTCACCTATATTTTCCAAAAATTTATTTCACGTGAAATATTCACAATTGGCCAACACTGAACGCAGGCTCGCGTCGTGACGTCATGTGTTTTCATGACGACACAATATTTTTAAATTTTAATTTTCTTGTATTTTTCAGTACAAAACGCAAAAATAGTTTAAAAAGTTTGTACAAAACGCCAAAATAGTTTAAAAAGACTACTACTTTTAACTATTCAACAATGAATTTCTGAAATATGTGCTCCAGGGGCCGGTTGTATAAAACTCTTAATCACTTTTTTAATCACTCTTATGTAGTTAAATAGTGATTAACTCTCAAATAGGCGCTTCTTATTGGATGACGTTTCCACTTAACTATGATTAAGAGCATGAAAAAACAAGCCGGTTGGCCGTTTAATGCTCTATTCTATCTTATCTAGTTCCGAAGAAAAATGTGCAAAATATAAATTGCTGATTCAGCACAACGTGTGACGTCATTAGTTGGGTAAATATGTTTATTGAATAGTAAACTAAAGCATAGCTAAGTTATTATTGCCTCAAATCAAATGAATTTTGCATACGGATAGTACATGATGAGATACATGGGAAAATACTTATGATTTTGTTGTCAAGGCAACACAGTCGTTCCCAGGCCCCTTTCACTGATTTTGAATAACTAGTCGCACTGTTTATCTATGTGTATGTCATTTTCGAATTATTATCATGCAAGTAAACTTTTGGCGTCCATAGGTATGGTACACACACTTCTGATAATATTTTAACCTTATAAGTACCATGAATGAAGCTGTTTTATAAAATTGGTGCAAGGGGCCTGGACAGTGGCTGTAACAGGCCTCAGAATTCGGGGGGGGGGGGGTGCATTTGAAGGGCAAACTCCTATTTTGGGGGCAAGATAGAATTTTAAAAAGGTATTGCGATTTGCCCATACCGTTGTCACAGGACTTTTGTCCCCCCAGGAGATATTCCTAGGAATACCGCCCCCGGGGGACGAATATCCTAGGAATATCGCCCTCCCCCAGAGGGGCGAATGCCCAGGGATATCGCCCCCCCCCCCTTTAGGATATTCGCCCCCCATATATGCGATGTGGTTTATTCAAATAATTTCGTGATACTTTCATATTATTAGTGCCTTACTGTCTTTCCAATTGAAGTTTTCCTCAAATATTGATTCAATACATTGCCTCGGGCTGACCAATTCATTTGATCAAGTTCCTCGAAATATTCATGCACTTCCTAGTATAATTGTAAACTTCCTGTTGAATAGCTTGAATGCACCAATCACCTTTGTTGTTTGTGCAACTGACCAATCATAAATAGAAAGGAAGTGACCAGAAATGATCAAATTCTTGAAATTGGCTCTTTCACAGGAAGTGTATGAATATCTCGAGGAACTTGATGAAATGAATTGGTCAGCCTGAGGTAATGTTTTGAATCAATATTTGAGGAACACTTCAATTGGAACGATAATAAGGCCCATACAGACCGGACGCTATTTGGCAACGCGACGCGAATTTTCAGTTTTCAATGACGTTTAACTTTAATATTTTTCATTGTTTTTCAAATATTCGGGACCACTTAGCAATTTTAGCTATTTGGTCTGCATACCCTGCAAATTTTTTATCCGTTGACGGTTTTATTTGTTTTTGAAAACTGAAAGTTCGCGTCGCGTTGCCGAATCACGTCCGGTCTGTGTGGGCCTTTACACGTTTGAGAATTTAACTTTGCAAAACTAAAGCTTTTTTGTCTTTTTTGAAACGTATTATTGGAGTATTGGCAAGTTTTAGCATTCAGAGATTTACAAACTATTATTGAAGCTGTAAAAGACAGTTTCATGTATACGCGCATTCACTAATGAGTAATGACAACTTATAAGCCATATATTTTCCGATAACGACAAAACGCTTGTGTAGCCTTTAGTTGCTCTCAGTGACTAATAATTTTTTTGAGCGGGGGCAAAATGCGGGAGAAAAATATAATTGGGGGGGGGCATTTGGCCCCCCTGCCCCCCTGGCGCCGCCACTGGGCCTGGGAACGACATTGTTACCCTGGCAACAAAATTAGAAGCGTTTTTCAATGTGTCTCATCATGTACAATCAGTATGCAAAATTTCATTTGATTTGGGCCCATAATAACTGAGCTATGCTTCAGTTTACTATTCAATAAACATACTTACCCAACTAATGACGTCACACGTTGTGCTGAATCAGCAATTTATATTTTGCACATTTTTGCGTATAACTTCGGAACTAGATGCATAGGCGTACGGGACGGGGGGGGGGGCAGGGGGGCAGCTGCCCCCCAAAAGATTACAAAGTCGGGCAAATGTTCAACATAAGTCGGGCGAAGAATGGGAAATTAAAAAGCCCAAAAAGTAGTCAAAGCAATAAAATCTCTCTTAATAATAACCCCAGTTTGTTGGGCAAACAAAGCCAGTTGGGCAATATTCGCTTAACAGTCGGGCAATATTGGGTTATTATAAAAATAAATGGGACAAATTCTGTCAATTTTGCGGGAAATTATGTCAATTTTGTGATGTTTGGAAAATTTGTTTGATGTTCTGAAAAATATTTATATGTCCGAAAAATTTTTAGACCCCTAAAATGGTACACTGACCAAAATTAATTGTTCCGGAAAAAAATTTTTTTGCACTGGTCGGGCACAATCCGAAAAAGTTGGGCAAATTTCTTTCCGCCCCCCTAATTTTTTCCTTCCGGAACGCCCATGACTAGATGAGATAGAATAGAGCATTAAACGGCCAACCGGCTTATTTTTTCATGCTCTTTCAGATGAAGCAATGAAAATTTTGGTTGCCAGTGTCCTCTTTATCGATAAGCGACATTTTGACGATTTTACGACTCAATTGTTTATAACGTAAACATCTCAGCGCGTATTCACCCCCCTTTAAAACAAAGAATACCATTGAAATCCTAATAAAATAACCTTTTCAACGGGGGGTTGAATGCCGTAGTAGGGTCAATATAGCACCTGACCCCAAAAAAATTGCAAGCAAACGTTTTATGGTGTTTTCCTGCAGTATTGAGTCTTGTGAACAACATATCAAAAGTTTAGAAAAATTTAGGTCACAGAAAGGGTAAAAATGTGACGTCATAAACAAGATGGCCGCCAAATCATAATATTTGTTATATCTCGCTTCATATTTGACATAGGGTGACAATATTGGTGTCTAGCTATAGGTTTTAGGGGTCAAGGAATCCATTAAGTCTATTTATGAGGTTGTAGGGGAATTGCATCATTGGAAATCCAAGATGGCCGCCACGACAGCCCCAAGCTTACAGTTGTGGTGTCTATCGATAGGTTTTATTTATATGTTACTGTGGAAATAACCTGTCAGTTCGGCTTTCGCGCATACGATCTCATTGTTCTTCGTCATCGTCTTCATCTAGTATTGGCCCCAGTGTTATGTTGTCACAGTTCCCTTCTTGACAAGGTCCGCATGCGCTTGTACAATCAAGCCCATGTTTTTTACAGGTACATCTTAGCGTGTTACAACCAGTGGAACAGTTGCAGTGGATTATTTTGAGGAGAACCTCGGGAGCATGGTCCTTATCCATCATGATCGGAATGAGTTTGTCCCCTTGAACTTTAAATCCCCAGTCGTTAGGGACCATGTCCTCACTTATGCCCATCCAGACCATAACTTGGTAATGCGTCCTCAGCGAGTGAAATCTAGTGGCAGAAGCAGTTGGCGGAAGTCGTTCAGGTGTGACGAATGTCTTCGATCTTGAAACTTTCTTACAGAGCGAATTGTACCTAAGGGTTGCGAGTGATTCGTTTTGATTCCCATTAAACAATGAAACCATTGCCTTACAGCCAGCACTTTCAACGGTATCTCGATCTTTGTCTGGTGAACAAAAAATCTTTGAACATGTACGAAACACAGATTGCCCCTTGATAATTTTTTGAAAAACGGATTTTTTGCCAATCCCAAAGATTCTTGAAGTCGTGTCGCAACCTGTGAACGCATGAACAAACAGCAGATCAGTACATAAATCATCACCTAATATCTGTTTCAGAACATTGATGTTGTACACATATTGTTTTGTTTTATCCCCGGTTTTATCTGAACGGAAGTAGAGCTCATGGCTGTCCTTAAGAGTCGCATGATACAGAAGGAGAATCAACAAGTCAGTATCTTCACCAATGAGCATTGTAGACTTGTACCCAGACATTGAAGCTGCGGCTTTTACTATGTCCACGTCTGCATCTCCCTCAGCTTGGATGACATGGCAGCCTTTCTGCTTCAAGCATTTTGCGACCAGATCAATCATAGCCTGTTTGTTTTCCACATTCGAGAGAAAATCCTCTTTTTTTCCGACGAACTTAGTAGCATCCGATATATTAACCTTGTTAGCAGTCTTATTTGCACCTCGTCGTTGATGTGTATTGTCCTTAATGCCTGGCCCTCCACTGTACCCATCAAATACCACTGTGGCATGTCCGTATAAATCCAAAGTGAACTTTGCATATGCGTCAGCGATTGAGCTGTACGTAGAACCTTCGGTCCATTTCAGTCTATGCAAAAGTGAACCCCCGTCTAAAACGTAGTGATCAGTAACTGGGATCGTCTCAAGCACTGCATCATCAGATGTGGGAGTGACATAGTTTCTTATAGCTTCCATCAGTTGTGCCTTCTCTGGTTTGCGCAAACGATCCTTTGCTTCAAATAACGCTGGAGGATAAGGACTGAGTTCATATTCCATCACCTCACTTAAATTAAGATCTCCAGACTGTGATACCACCAAGAACCTCTGAAACAACAAAGCTGGGTCTATGGTTCTGTCTTCAGTAATTTTGATGGCTCGGGCAGTAGCTAATGTCTTCACTCTAGTATTTCTCTTGTGTGAATAGGAAAATATAGACTGTCCTTCCATTGTTTTCACTGTGGTGTTGCCAACCGCGAAAAGATCATCCACATTCACATCGTCATTAGCATTTATACCAGTTATGATGTTGCGCAAGGTAGCATCTCCTGTGAACGGGGAAAAGTCTGCAAGTTTTTCTATAAGCATTTCTCTGTCTGCTTTATCTCTATTCATCCTTGCACACGTAGATTCTTTGTGCTGTTCACTTGTTGCGTATACCATCTGGCTGAACTCTTGCATGGCATAGTTGTAGGCTGAGGTTACAGGGCGAGACATTGTCCAAAGTGTTCTTTGGTGTTCATTAAAGCCACTTCCTCTTGTTAGCCCGCCTGTGCTTTTAAGGGAACGCATTAGCGTCTGCTCGATGACAAGGTCAGAGCTTAGGCCAGCCCAGTATTGGTTGCTGCGGCGTATGACATGGAAACCATTCATGAATTTCTGATAAACAGAAGGGTTGTCAGTTTCTAAGCTGTTCATCTTCTGAAGATACAGATAACCCGACTTGAGATAGTTAGGGTGTCCAGCAGCTGCAAATATTGGCAAACAGTCAGATATGGCATGGAGGTGCATCTCCCATGATCCGGTGCGATCGGCCTCGATGAGTTCGCGGGAAACTCCCAACATTTGCTGATAATTTAACCACAGTTTGCTTGTCTTTGAATGACCGGATAGTTCACATTCTTTCGATTTGAGCCGATCAGCGATTGTTCCAATGCAATCTGACGTCAGCAAATAATCCATGTTTCTTTCACCAGTTTCCGAAAGAGCGTACAACGTTTCAAGCTCTTTCAAGACGTTTTCAAAACCAGGCTCATCCTCGATGATTTTAGCTACTATCTGATGCGTAAGGCATTGATCTACAAGAAGATGTCCGCGAAATGCACGTTGTACAGATTTACCACTCATCATATGCACAACTGCGTTCTCACCATATATTGTTTCTAGGATCTGTTTCAGTCCACTCCCATCCATTAATGTTCCTATGGCCCCCAAAAGATTCATGAAGGTGTGAAAACTGCCCAGTAACAATACAACATCTCTTATAGGACTATTGTCTGGTACCTCATTTACGATCTCTGATGCCTTCCAGAAGAGCGGTTGGTCGAATGTTATGATTGGCGGAACGTTTTGCTTGGCAGCTAGGTTGCACACATACTCCAGTGTGGAGAAAATGCATGTTTTGTCACTTGATGACATATCAATCATGGGAAGGAACGCTATCGAAGACTGGCCAGGATGATCACATTCCTTGCGCAATGTATGCATCATACCCTGCCAGTTTGGGGCGCATTGACGGAAACGTAACGACATCTCCCAGAGTATGTCAATTTTGTGATCGATGTCGCAAATCAATGGAAGAGGCATAAATTTTATATTGCGACGAACGTGTTTAGCAAACCGATAGTCCTTGATGTCCACCTTTGCCTCATTCAGAACATTTAAGTCAACTTTTTTTCGCCTTTGAATAGTGTGACTGACTTGTTTCCCGGGTGTGATGGCCGCTATCATACCCATTCCATGGAAGGTACCCTTTCCATCAAGCGTTACTATATTATGATCGACATTATCGGCTGCGAACAACAGAGCCATTTCAAGTATGTCTATATCTCCACCTAACATATCTGGTGCAATTGCAGCAGCGGCATTGTTCTCAAACCTTTGAACCTCCGAATAGGATGAGCAATAACCCATGGCAGAGAGGCTATCGATCAAAAACCTTGACCTGAAAAGATGGTGCATTTGCACACCCAGGCCAAGCTGCAATGGTGCTATAACGGCCCGTGGACGAACAGCTTGTACAATTGACTGTCCAATACTGGCACATTTCCGGCTAACGTCCTTGCCGACAAAAAGGAGCTGTAACATCAAACGCAAGCTCTCTGGGACGAATTCTAAGGAAGGTTCAAGTTTGAGTTCGCAAGTCTTCGGATATTCATCACTAACTGGGGTGACCATACATTTAATGTCACTCTTAATGAGTCTAGCAGCAGTTTCAATTATATCTCTCTTCTGTGCTTCCTCATCCTCCTTCTTTGGCAGGTGAAAATAACCTCGGAGGATTCGTCCAGTTCTTTCACGAAACGTCACAATGTCTTGCAATCCATCGCCCTCAGCTACAAATATTGAATCTCCATAGTGTTTCATTAGCTGACACTTTAGATACTGATTCCCGTAAGCACCACACTCACTTTCATGCAGATACTCCTCCATTTTATTTGCAAGGTCGGTAATACTCAATTGTTCTTCGTCATTGTCCTCAAAGAAAGCACACATCCTGAAAAATGCTTCTTCCTGGTCTGTGTCCCTTGGTCTTCCAAGTTTCCGGCATCGTTTATTTTCACTGGGGCCTACTCTGTGCTGGTTTGGAATATCCCGCAACGTGCGGAAATTTATGTCACAAGAACGATGATACAAACAGTCAGCTGCGTGTAGATCTCCACCATAATATTGAACGCGTCCTTGGACAGTAAATGCCCATTCATCAGCACGTGTCTTGCAGATTGATAATATTGTGTCTGCAAAGCAGTCTGTTTTAACACATCCATAGTCGTCATTTTTAACCCCAAATTCAAACTTCACAACCTTATTTCCGCAGTATAAACAGTCTGTGCTGCTATCATATGGTCCAACAGAAACACGTGCACTTCTTTTGACGACAGACGGCGTGCACTCTAATTGATTAGTTTTCTTATGCGAGTCTATGTAATTTTGGTTGATATAATTCGCACGGCATGACTTGTGCACTCTGGTTTTAGGTGCCACAATGATATTATCGCCTCTCTTGTCACTTGCGTTGTTGATACCGTCAGCTCCTTTCTTGCCTATCACCACTGTTTCTTCACTTCCAAATCCCTTTTCGCAAAAAGGGCATGTTTCCTGGCTTGCACTCATCTTCGAGATTTAAAATGAACCAACATTCGTTGCATTATTGGCCTCCCATAGTGAGACGTTTAATGATGTTTACATTACGTACTGTTATCAGATAGAACTTGATACCGCTGACAAACGGTTCGCATGATCGCTTTCGTTGAGAATTGAAGCTTTTATAGTAAATAGACCGTTTTTAAATATTTTTTATGTCGAAAATCAGAAGTAAGTGAAGCCGATGTATTCTACTATTAATTCCTATAGTATGGTGATAGTTAAAGCCTTTATTTACGGATTTTTCTTTGTATTATTCTTAGTTTTTACCGCTTTGTATACGTGTTTTGTTGTTAATAAAACTTTAAAATGGAGTAGTCTCACACATCAGAGTGGTTATAAATGTGAATTTGGTACAGCAACAACCTCCTCGTGCTGTATTGGAAACGCGACACATAGTCAAAACACATTTCTAAGAAATCCACATGGCTTCCTTATCAAGTGCCTGAAATGGATTAAATTATCTTTCCAATAGTAATTAAACTTACCTGTACATTCTTCAGTTGTTCCGATACATAATATCTTGTTCCGATACATGTTATCCTATGTTTAATATCAACTGAGTTATGGCCAATAACATAATTTGGGGCTGTTGTGGTGGCCATCTTGGATTTCCCATGATGCAATTCCCCTACAACCTCATGAATAGACTTAATTGATTCCTTGAACCCTAAAACCTATAGCTAGACACCAATATTGTCACCCTATGTTAAATATGAAAATATGAAGCGAGATATAGCCAATATTATGATTTGGCGGCCATCTTGTTTATGACGTCACATTTTTACCCTTTCTGTGACCTAAATTTTCCTAAACTTTTGATATGTTGTTCACAAGACCCAATACTACAGGAAAACACAATAAAATGTTTGCTTGCAATTTTTTTGGGGTTAGGCCATATTTTTCATAAATTGACTCTACTATTATTGTAATGACTAGCTACTGTAGTAAGCACATTCTCATATATTTTTTTCGAGATTGTTTCTTAAGTTTTGGATATCGCTTGTTAAAAAAATAATAAATATCAAAATTAATATTAAATTGAATTTTCTTTCAATTTTCATTGAAATTAATGCAATTTATACGCATTGTAACTGAATAATATAGACTATATAACTCCACGTACAGAACTGAAAATAGATTAAAGAGTATAGAACTTGCTAGGTACTGTGAAGAAATAAGTTTAGTTATTTGCCATAGTTATATTAATACGTGCACAATAAGGACTAGAATTCTTTCAAACAAATTTTACGGAATATCTGTATTGCGAATGACAAGGAAATAACTAATAAAGCCATAGAAGGAGAGGTATTTTTTGTTAAACGGTGATCAGCATCAAGACTATAATTAAGTCAAACATTGACGAATTTAATATTTATATTTTTATTTTGATGGATGAGTTTGCAGAATGGTCATTAACTACTTGAAAGGAATTCAAATGCAAAGTCTGATCATTGAGTAAAGTGGTCTGCAGGTCAATATGCACTGATGGCCTGCTTTAATTAAATTATTGCATAACGCAGCAATTGCGTGTATATTGAATATTTAAATGATGTGCTTTTTTGTTTGAAGGGCAGGTCTCTACTTTAACATCTGCATGCATGTACTTTAACGATGTTATGTGTATTAATATTCACTTCCTTAAAACAAATAATGATCTTTTAATAATTTCAATTCCAATGCATTCTAACGGAAGAATTATATAGTTATAGATGCTCAAAATTTATTTCGAATTTTCTGACGAACTTAAGCTCCATGTATTCTAGAGTGAAAATTGTAACCAGACGCGAATATATGCCTAAGGTATCGCTCACTTTTGGTCGTAGAATAGATATACGTCCGAGAATTTGGAGCTAAAAATTACTTTTGGCTCATTTTTGCACGCCAAATACCTTTCTCTCTTTGCCACCTACTTTGAATTAGTGTCCGCTTTCCAGCTTGTTAAATTAATATCAAATATCATTGGTTTAAGTATAACATCAGTATATCCATGTTCTTTACCAATTTCGAGCCTAATGGCACATCGTTTCGATCTAACTGTCGGATCAAGGTTTCCCAAGGTGTAACAGAACATATCTATTTTATGTGTTGCAGCATGACTGCCAAGCGGATTGCACACCTCCAATGCATCATGGTAAATTATTATGATTAATGCATCTTTATGTTCCTAAAAAAGCCTATATCATATTTAAAAAATTCACCATCACATATATCATAAAATACCTCAGGATTACAGTAATTAGGTTTCCTAAATGTCAGTTTTGCAATTTTCTCATTGGAGAAAATTAAGAGACAATGTCCACTAAAACCGAGCAAAATCGAGAATACGTGGCACATGATGAAAAATAAAAAATCTTCTTATTTTTTCCAGTGATACTCTAATGTGTACTCAGAAACGTGGTGGGGTTTGTTTTCTGAAATATTATTTTAAACGCCGAAAATTATCAAAACCTCACACATACCCGAGATTCGCGAAATTAGCAAAAAAAATTGTGAGCTACGGCCTCTCGAAAATTTCGTTTTTCTCAATTGGCGTGTGATGAAACCTCACCTTTCGTTTTTAAACGTGTTTCTAAGATGTTTATAAAGACCGTGGGTCCAATTTGCAATTTTTGAAATGATTTTTCAATGTCAAGACAAGCGTGTAAAAATCGTCTTTTTTTGCGATCCAAAAAAATCTAAATTGTTACGCTTTTTGAAAATTAATTTTCCGTATCCGGGAAAACTCCAATTTCCTTGAAATTTACAGAATTTAAAGACAAACTGTTGCTCTAAAACCTGATGTAAAAATTATTTTGGGGCTTTTTGTTACCGCGGAATTATACTGACTATAATATCGAGAAAATCACCAAAAAACGTTAAAAATCCTCAGACAATTAGGCACTTTGCTTCAACTATAGACAGCCGAATCTTAATCATTCTTGCTTGTTTTCTCTTGTTATTGATAGGAAATATAAGACGTATAGATAATTTTAAACTAGTTTGCCTATTTCTAGATAAAAATACGCTGTTAAACACTCCAAGACTAAGATTTCTTCTTCAAATTCTTGTTTCAATTGATCGATCCATGCGCGCCAATTAAAATAAACTAGAAACACTTGTACACTCGCTAGATTCAAAGCTATATATATATATATATATATACTTACTATAAACAGTCAATTACTTATATTTGAGGATGTTGTGCTCTAAGCAGTTCAGTTTAAGCGTCAAACTTCGGCCTTATTTTCATTGAAGCCGGGCAAGTTCAGTCGTTTAATTAAAGGGACAGGGCCGTTCCTAGCGTGATAATTGGGGGTGCATGTTCATATATTCGTCTTCTGCCCGACGGATTTCTTTTGAAAGCGATTGTTTTTTATGGTAACGAGCATACATGAATATATGAATATACCCCCTCCCCCATTATCGCGTCTAGGAACGGCCCTGTTGAGGGATATGATCGGAAATAGCATGAATATAGAAATTAGATTCCCTTATCTGAAAGAACTTTTAAAATGACGTGGAAAACATTTAAAAGCTTTTTTTAAATCTCGCTTATTTCTCGACCTTAAGAAAAGCTTCTGTTGTGATGGAGCTAAACTGTGGAACTGATTACCTAAATGCAATTGACCCTTATAACGAGGGTCGAGGGTCGTACGTCGAGGGTCGAAAGTAGTAAATTTTTATCCATTTCAAAAGTTTTACAACCATTTTGAAAGCTCCCAAAAGCGGCAAAACAATTAGTTTTGCTCTCAAAACTGAAAAATTTCGCCTACGGCTATAATCTATATGTATACTGAAAGTTTCGCTGAAGAACTATAAGTCTGATGCGAGGTTTGATGTTTGAAAGTATACGTATTTTAATATACATCGGAATTTAAAATATACCAACATGGGCGATGATCAGAGGCGATGATACAAAATTTGCGTTTCGCCAGTGCCGTAGCTAGCTCGATAGTTGGGGGGGGGAGGGGCAGATATTCATATATTCGTGTTCACAGACCATAAAAACAATCGATTTCAAAAGAAATTAATAACGCAGAACACGAATATATGAATATCTGCCCCCCCCCCAATTATCGAGCTAGCTACGGCACTCGCTCTCATGAGAAATTTGATTATAAGAGGCTGTTTATATGGTCCCGCTTACCCGGGATTCAATGAAGTGTAACGTATTTTGATCGAGCAATTGAAATACGTGTTTCATCCCTAAACAAAAGTTAGATAACTTTAAATATTTTTTAAACGAAATTAGGAATGCGCCTGAAGTTATGTAGTGAAAGAATACGATTAATAGCATTCAACAACATTTGGTTTTTTGTTTAAGACATGGAATTTCATACAATTTGTAACGAGCAATTTTGTTATATCATGAAGTGCGACTAATTTACATTGCTCAAAATACGCACGTCACACTTCATTAAATTCCAGGACCCGGGGAAGCGGGACCATGGCCCCAACTCAATGGCATGGCGGCGACATACAGAGTTCTGAAATTGCTCAGAACTTCAACTTAACGATACTCCCTATAGGGTATGACATCGTGTTTGCAAGTCTGATATGTTGGATAAGTTGCAGAAAAGTATGGGTAATATCTTCATTTTTTGCAGTTTGTCATGGATAATGTAGCTGCTTAAAATTAATCAATTGTCAGTATTTTAAGGGTATATTTAATATTTAAATGATAAATAAGGTCCGCATGATTTTGAAAAAAGAATGATTATTAGCAAATTGGTTTCTTAAAAGAGCAAGTCGTTTACATGCAGTTATTGTGCATATAACAAAGTAAATTCAGCGTATGTTCTGTACATCAGGTTTGATATTACTTTATAATTTCTGTGTATTCGGAAGTTTATTTATACAAACTGTCAAACACGTCACTAATTACATTGACATTGTCATTGTAGTCACATCGCGAGTTTAACAAAATCTAGCCCTAATCTCAATGATTTATGCGACTACTTCAGAGAAAACTAAGCACATATATTTCAGTTTGAAAAAAGTAGATAATGCGGATTGATTTTACGAGCTATTGAGACTTTGACTAGTGGATTTAAGCAGGCTATCAATAACTGATCTTTTGTCTATTAATTATTATATCACGCGCACGGAGCTTTTGCAACATGATGTTCATATTGACTATTTATTTCTCTAAAATCCCGATAAACAAGCAAAATAATTTAAAATAATTTATAATTTATCTGTCAAAACCAAATAACAAGAGAAAACAAGTATAAATCCTCACGTTTCGACAGTCTATCTGAGCAGGCTGTACGTGTCTAGACGTACTGCCTGCATGTCTATAAGTGTCTGTCTACATAATCGGCTGTATATTATAGACATTATAATTTCGTGATAACAAAACACCCCATAATATTTTTTACACCAGATTTGAGAGCAACATTTGCTCATACATTTGTCTAAATTTAAAGGAAATCGGAGTTTTACCGGAAAGGGAAAATTGATTTTCAAAAAATGTACCAAACTTAAAATTTTTTAACTTAAGGTTTTTCTTGTGATTTTCCCGATATTATAGTCAGTATAATTCCGCGGTAACAAAAAGCCCCAAAATAATTTTTACATCAGCTTTTAGAGCAACAGTTTCTCTTTAAATTCCCTAAATTTCAAGGAAATTGGAGTTTTCCCGGATA